>JAFELL010002226.1:0-7500 GCA_019059645.1 Caranx melampygus | reverse complement strand
GTGTGTGTATAAATAGATGTTAAAATATGTATCTATACACACAGCAGCAGCAGCAGCAGCAGCAGCATAAGGATGAGGAAACACTACATACTCGATGTGTGTTAATTACGGCACAGTGGAGCTGTTAGGTACACGCCCTGCGTCTCTGATGCGTTAAAATCTGAAAGGACGCAGTAAACTCACTACCCATGTGTCCCGGGGACGCACCTCATTTCTCCCATGAACAACAACTCGAACCGTCTGCGTCCACTCAGCACAGACGTGATCCCCTGCACACAGTATTTTAGACATGCTCGTTTAGCTGCTACCAAGACAACCAGCCGGTCACCGTGGATTCATCTCAACAGTCACGGACACGAGCTTCATAGTAAGTAAAGCCCGGTTTCCTCTGCTCGGTGCTGCGCTCGTTCGTGTCGATGGTGTTTAGGGGAGAGATCAAAGCGTGAGGAGGAGGAGGACAGACACTAAAAGGAAAAATATCAAAGCATGAGATCCTTATGTCACTCATCAGGCGACATCACCGTCTCTCTTAGCGATGCTGAGTAGAGTCCCATCGTTGTGAGACATGAAATGCACATCAGCGATTGTATAGTGGGTTCAGGGCCACGGGTCGAGAGAGAGAGAGAGAGAGATGGAACATGCATGAATGTATCCGTTCATTATAACCAGATCATATCATACGATCATCAAACACCACAATTTAAGAAACAGAAGAAAAGACTTGTGTGTGATCAGATATCAGCTCAAAGGCCCAATCAATAATCGATCAATAATCAGAGAACAGTTTAAATCTGTTGCTGATAAAGAATCCGAGGTGAAATTAAAACAATGTGATTATGATCTGATCAATAATTGGTGCACGTGTGGTTTAACTTCCTTTAAATCTGAGCAGACGTTCGGAGTGAAGGACGGAGACGGAGCTGGAACCAACATCAGCTGATCGTGTGACCTGCACAACAGTCATGTGACCCATCAGCAGGTGTGATGTCACAGAACTTCCTCAGAAGGGCTAACCACCAGCGCAGCTAATGATGATGAGTTAGCATCGTTAGCACTGACCTGTGGTGGATGTGGTGGTGGTGGTGGTGGTGGTGTCAGGTCATGTGACCACCTGCATTGACCTCCTGTCAACATGGACATGTTGAGAATGAGTGTGTGTGTGTCAGCTGATCTACAGTGACAGGAAACGGCCTCCTCTCCTGCTCCTGACTTACAGAGCTGAATAATGAACTTTATGATGTCACAGTGAAGCTGACCTCTGACCTTTTGGTCACATCCTGTTAGGCGTCTGTTTGACACCGTCTCATAATTAGCATCTGAATTCAAAAACATGTTTAGCAGGTCTCAGTGACCTTTGACCTTGTTTAGAGCTGGTTAACAACCGTCTGAGGAGGCTATGAGTGTTGCTATGGAAACCCCGTCTCCATGTTAACAGATGTTTGGACACAGAGCGGCTTCCATTTAGTCTGATCACCGAAGGAGCCACTAATTAGCAACAACTCCTCCTGTTGAGTCACGACCTCTGACCTGTCCCGCCAAAATAAAAGCAACAAAGTGTCAAAGTTATTAAGCCAATCGTTTGATCAGGTGATCACAACGTGTGAGGAGCAGGAACAATGATTGATTATCTAAATATCAACTGATCAGATGTTTATTGTGATCAATCTTAACTAAAAGGAAAAGTGATGCTCTGATGTTTCTAATGCTTTCAATTCCTGTGTGTGTGTGGTGTGTGTGTGTGTGTGAAATGTTGCAGGAGGAAGTGTGTTTCTCATTTTTGGTCATGCTCACATGTAAGCAACAGACATACAGACAGACAGAGACACACACACACACACACACACACACACACCTAGAGCTCTCTCATGAAATCACACATTAATATCAGTCACATAAAGACAATGAGCTCAGCCGCTGATTCAGTCGACTGAAGAAGTGTGATGACTAATACCTGAGGACAGTGCTGAGGAGGTGTGTGTGTGTGTGTGTGTGTGTGTGTGTGTGTGTGTAATCCACAGGCTGGGGGCTGACTCTGGTAATATAATACACATTATGAGTCTCTGGAAAAAGGCAATAAAACCCAGATAAAAGGGAAGCAGCCGCTCTGTGAGTATCACACAGAGCCATTAGAGTCACACTGGGGGGAGGAGTGAGGTGTGTGTGTGTGTGTGTGTGTGTGTTAAAAGTGCAGACACCAGTCACACAACTACAACACAGACGCACACATCAGAAACCAAAGAGGCCTCAGAACTGACTCCAGCTCCACCTACAGGAGGAGGAGGTCACTGCAGCAGCTGGACACACTGAGGTGATGCTCAGTGCTCAATCACATCGTTATAATAAACTGAGTAAGAAAACAGTCGTCGACTGATTTGTTGTTGATCAACTCACTGATTAGTTTTTTTTTTTTTTTTTAATCTCAAACAACTTTATGTTTAGAATCTTTATTTAGCCTGAACCTGCTCCTCGCTCTCGTTTCCCTTTCACTTCCTCCTTTTATTTCTACCGTTCGACCAGCAGCATCGTCTGGTGTTCGCAGCTCTGGTTTCTGTGTAATCAACTAAAGGAGAAGATTCAGTTCCCAGAGCTCTAAGTTGAGCAGGTGTGAAACTTCATGTTATTTAAGTGGAGCACGTTGGCCTGAAACTGCAGGATCTGAACTGTGTATACTGTACGTACTGTATGTGTATGTACATGTACAGGGTGTGGCGCAGCCTCAGGGGAGTCAGGTGAGAGACAAACCTTGACGTCGCGGTGGATGACGTTGTTGTCGTGGCAGTAACGCAGCGCCTCCAGGATCTGTCTCATGTAGTGACTGAGGAGAAAAAACAAAATGATAAATAAATAAAGCAGCAGAGAACAAAGAGGACGACAGGAGGAGGAGGAGGAGGAGGATGAGGAGGAGAGGAGGAGGGAGGAGGAGGAGGAGGAAACATCAGGTGAACGACACTCACCTGGCCACAGCTTCACTGTAGACGAAGCCGGCGTCCGCTCTCTTCACAATCTCAAAACACAGGTCTGCTCCGTCCATACTGAGAGAGAGAGAGAGGGTAGAGGTCAAAGGTCGGGACAGGTCACTCTTATGAACACTGCAGCTCTGTGACTGGACGGTGGAGGTGATGATGTAACCAGGTGTGTCCAGGTGAGTGTTATTTTGACTTAAGGAGAGTTTCTGAGGAGATAATTATCCAGAGGTGTGATTTAGTCTGAGAGCTGCCTCACACAGATGGAGACATGTGAGCAGAGAATGAAGCCACGCCCCCCGTGTGTGATGTAATCTCAGTGTAGCAGGTGGATGTGAGTCCACATTAACAAACACACAAGCCCCGCCCACAGGTGAGCAGGGGCAGTGCTGCATTCAGGTGACCTTCAAGAATGAGAGAATTATCAAACGTTCAATCATTAAACACGACTGAAAGCTGGACGAGCAGCAGCAGGAGAAGAAGAAGATGGATGAATTAAAAAATGTAGAAATTATTAATGAGCAGGTAAATTATTGAACGAAACTGAATGAACGGAGTCAAAGAGCTGCAGATTTAAACTGTGGACAAAGACACGGAGTCGATCTGCAGCAGCAGCAGGAGAGGAGGAGGAGGAGGAGGAGGAGGAGGAGGAGGACGAGCTGCTGCTGTGTTACTGTGAGAGCTTCACTGCTGCTCTAGTTAGAGGAAACCCCCCCAACCCCCACCCCCACCCCCCAGAGTCAGTTACAGCAGAGATACGAAGCAGCTTCCAGCCGGAGGTGACACCAGAGAAGAGGAAGAAACACGACGAGCTGAACTCCTCTGCCTCAGACTCAGACCTGGCTCAGCTACACCCGCTGACAGGAAGTGGACTGAAGAGACACAACCAATCACCGAGCTGAACCAGTCAGAGCAGCTCAGGTCCAGCGGATGGACATCAGTGTCAAGACGTTTGGTCTCTCAGCTTCCTTTCCTGGGACAGAAGCAGGTGATTTGACGGTGTTCCTACAGAAACTGGTGCAGACTCACTGTTGTTGTTGCTGTTTTCATTTTCTCTCACACGGATAATAAAGTTATTTTGAGCAGGAGTCGAGGGTGATGACAGAGAAACCATCTGTGAGGACAGACTGTGTCCCTGCATCATCACAGCTCCGCCCTGCTGCTACGCAACGCTGCACCAACCAGAAAAGAACCTGCAGAGTCCTAGACCTGATCCAAAACCTGCAGAGTCCTCAGACCTGATCCACAACCTGCAGAGTCTAGACCTGATCCAAAACCTGCAGAGTCTTAGACCTGATCCAAACCTGCAGAGTCCTCAGACCTGATCCACAACCTGCAGAGTCCTAGACCTGATCCACAACCTGCAGAGTCCTAGACCTGATCCAAACCTGCAGAGTCCTCAGACCTGATCCAAAACCTGCAGAGTCCTAGACCTGATCCACAACCTGCAGAGTCCTGTTGGACCTGGTTCATGAAGAACTGGACTGAATGAACTTCTGCAGCAAACGCTCTAAAAACATCTGATTGTAGAAAAAAAAAACGTCATGAATGAGCCCAGTTTCAGGATCAGTCAAAGTCTAGATCAGATCAGAGGTTCCCAACCTGGGGGCCGGGGCCCCTGCTGGGCCCATGGAGGTACAACAAGTGGGTCACCACATCATCTCCAAACAGATCCAACTACAGATGGTTGGGACTGGTTGGGAGCTGAATATTTATTGATCTGTGATGTTCTGGGTTGAGATTTGGGAAAACATTGATTAGATCTGATCAGACAGGTCTATAACAAAATAATGACGTTCATGAAGTGTTTGAACAGAGCACAGACTGAGATGCAGTGGGCGTCACCACTGAGCTCCAGAGCGTTCCCATGATTCCTTGTGTTTTAAATCTCCAGTGAGCAGCTGATTCCTCCTCCTGCACCAGTGACCCAGTCTGGTTCCCTCTGTGCTGAGAACACAGGAAGCCGTCTGTGTTTATCTCCAGTGTTTACCCACTTATTATCTGCAGCGCTCTCCGAGGACGAGGCCGTCTCAGATCCACCTGCGAGCTCCAAACAAACCAGCTCCAAAAATAAAAAAAATGAGAACTGAAAAAGCCTCCATGGAAATCCCTTCAAATGGAGCTCACGTGTCTTTTCCTTGAAAAATTTTTCTCTGCTGCACCGAGCCGTGTGATAGGACTGCCCGCGTGAAGCAAAAGAGAACCAGAGCGAACGCTTCTCCGGTTCAGCGATAACAGAATTAAACGATAAAGGAATTAGTTCTGGAAGAAGAGGAGCGATGAAGATACAGAGCGGGTGGAGGAGGAGGAGGAGGAGGAGGAGGAGGAGGTAGCAGCAAGTGTGAAATCTTAATCTCATCTATTTGCCTCCTATATACAGTAGAGCACTGTACCCCCCCCCCCTCCTCCCCCCCAGCTAATAAGCTTTCTCATATCAGCTCAGATTATATAAAACCACCTCAGGGCTTGTTTCCTCTCCGTCCTGCCAGAGCTGCAGCCTTGTCCTCCTCATCCTAACTCTCCCTCCCTCCCTCCCTCCCTCGTTCTCTTTAGATGCATCCACCCTTCAGTTTCCCACAGGTACCACCCCGCTCTGTGTGTGTGTGTGTGTGTGTGTGGTGTGTGTGTGTGGTGAGATGAATCCTCACGAGTCTGAGACTTACAACTCAAAGACCATGTAGAGCATCCCGTCTGAGCTGTAGGTCTCCAGCAGCTCCACGATGTGGGGGTGTTTGAGCATGTGGCAGATACTGGCCTCCCTCTTCAGATCTGAGGGGAGGAGAGGGGGGGGGGGAGAGGATCAGCATATACAGCCACAGGACGTCTATATTATACATGTGACGAGCTCTGATCGTTCAGCAGCTGAGACCAGAGAAGATCCTAGATGTGCAAGTCGACGTACAGTAACACGTGACCATGTGCAGCCGTCCACGTACAGCGTGTGTCGGTTTGTGTTGGTGTTGAAAATCCATGTTCTGTTTCTTTGTGTCACGACGTGTGTCATGACGTGACAGCTCTCTGACATCATCGTGATATCACACCTGAGGCTGACACCTGCTCTGTTCAGTGCAGCACCAAAGACATCACACCACACCTTCAAAGGAACACACACACACACACACACACACACACAGTGCAGCATGAGGCTGAGAGAAAAAACCGATGACTCATCTGCAGGAAGAGTCTCATATGCAAATCACTTCAACAGGTCTCTGTGTGCTCTGCTTTAGTATACGGTGTCCTGTTTGTTTGCATCCATCCATATTTTCTGATGCTCTTACTGCTGCCTTGACAATGAGGCTTCTACCACTTTAATTGGTTCCTAATGAAGAGGAGGGTTAATGGGGGGGTTAGTGGAGCTGAAAGGAACAATGCAGGCAGGATGTTCAGAGCAACCACTGGAGAGAGGACACACACACGACACACACACACACACACACACACACACACACACACACACACACACACAGAAAGCCTCTCTCCTCATGAGACACCCAGCAGGAGAGACTGTACTTTACTTTAGTGCAGATAAAATAAAATAAAATAAATAAATACAGGAAGCAGCAGCGACTAGACGTCACCTGATCAAACCGATACTCCCAATACCAGATCAATACAGTACTGTCACAACAACAACAACAACAGTGAAGCTTCAAGCTGTGACGACTGTTTCCTCGGAGCGTCCTCGCCCTCCATCATCGCTCAGATTCCTCCAACTCGTCTGCTCTTCATTAAACACTTTAACGCCCCCCCCCCCCCCCATCAATAATCCCACCCCCTGAGTGATCAGGATCACAGGAGATGTGTTTAGGAGCAGCAGGTGTCAGTGAGGCCCCATGGTATAAAGATGAGTCATACTTTAATATCAGCGAGCAGCAGCACAGACTACAGTGTGTGTTCCAGTGTCGACACCACGAGGCGTTCACTGTCCGAGGCCTTCGTCTGCACAGCCAGCTTTTTCATTAGCGAAGGCTGAAACTGCAACAGTGCATCATTTTACATGCTGCTGCTGCTGCTGCTGCAAAGAACTGTGGGACGGCACTTCTCTCCTTTCCTCACAGGAAATAGGAAGCAGGGAAGGAAGCACTCATGAGGACTCCTCCTCAGGTAAACAAGAGGTCACAACCTACACCTGGACGACCTACACCTGGACGACCTTCACCTGACGGACTGGCTGTGGCAAGAGGAAAACTGAGACGATGACAACACTGGGCAGGAAACACATGAGAATAAATGCTGCTCTCTCTCACACACACACACCACACACACACACACACACCACACGAGATATAATAATAATAATAAAGAGTAGCAGTGACGGTCGGCCGTGTGCACAGTGACATTTAATTAAAGCTCTGAGCCTCGGTGCTAACATTCAACTAATCCTCAGAGGACGAGCACAAGGCGTGAGCGCGCTCTAAACATCATGTTAATGCTGCTAAAGCCGGGATAAGTGGCTACCTGGAGGGCAGCGCAGCCCGCCACTGTTAATGTCATCTGTGAGCTCGCCACCGCCACCGCCACCGCCACCGCCACC
>JAFELL010002225.1:0-18771 GCA_019059645.1 Caranx melampygus | reverse complement strand
TCGTATCCTCTGTTCTCTGCAGATGAAACTGGAGCTGATTTCCTCCTGAGGATCAATAAAGTCTTGATTCTGACTTAGCAGGAACGAATGACACATGATTTGTGTGTTTGGGAGCTAGGTTAAAGTCAGAGTCAGAGTTCAGTCTCCTTTACAGGACAGTGAGGACAAACACGAGGTGAGGACTTTCCTCCTGTGTTCATTACTATCTTTACTCAGCCATGTTGAAGACTGAGTGGTAAGAAGTTTTACCACAGTGAACCGAAGCTCAGTGTGTTTGTGAACAACAGCTGCTGTGTTTGTTTGGATCCAGGACGAGTGGATGGAGACAAGGAGGACGTTTCTCTGACAGATGAAACACAAACCAACAGGCCTGAGGGGGAAACCACCATCCAACACACAGCAGACTGACGGCATCAAAGTGTGACACAGTACAAACCAACATCACAGAGTGTGTGTGGGTTGTGTGTGTGTTGAACTGCTCAAGGTAAAAATAATAAACGGTGAAAGCGACTGTTCTTTCTAAAGGTCGGGGGGGCGTGTCCAGGGAAAGGTCGAACGCTCAGAGAGGACAGAGTCTATAAAGGAAAAGCCATCGAGTGGTTTCTGTCCCTGCAGAGAAGACAATGGCTCCTGTGTTCACGTCTCTGTTCGCCGGCTGATCCACACTGGAAAACTCATGGAGTCCAGGATCAGATGCCCTGATTCAGCTGCCAGCAGGAGCTCACACAGCCAGCAGGTCTGGAAGCTGTTTGCAGGAACATTGGCCTTTAAATCAGATGTTAGAGCTGCTCTAAAGCTCTTTACACACCAGGACATGACGAAGAAAAGACACGAATCTGAAAACCACTCATACAGCAGTGATCATACACACAACACACACACACCCTGATGTGTTCGATCTGTCCCCAGCTCGCTCCTCCTCCTCCTCCACCACCACAGCAGCAGCAGCTCACTGTCCTGACAGCCGTCACCACACATCCACCTTCGTGTTGTCGCCTTTGTCAAACCAGACAGGGTGATGAGAGACACAGGTTGTTGACATTGTTGTCATGGTGATGTGTAGGGTGTGACGTACCTCCTTTCAACAACACGAGCGTTGATGTGGTTGATGCGTTTGTCGCCGGGCGAAAGCTCAGAAAAATCAGCGTCACTCTGAAGAAAATATCGTGTAGTATTTTTGCTGCGTAACATTCACGGTCTGTGTGAAAGGACTCGTGATAAAACCAGCGTCTGAAGAAGAAAGACTGACGTGTGAATTAAACACACAAAAAACACTAGTAAAGAAGCGCCCCCTGCAGGTCAGAGCGGGGGCCTGGGACCGAGCACTGAGCGGGACAAAGGTCTGCTGCTGCTGTAATCACTGCTCCTTGCACCCGTTTCATAACCCTCTTAATGAAAGTCACCTCTGGCCTCGTTGTTCATCTTCAGCCTGTCGACACGACTCCTGAGCAGCAGAAGTTCACAACCAGCTTCAGGGAGTTGGAGCAGGAGGATTAAGAAGTGAGTGTGACGGGTGGAGGTGCAGCTCCTCTGTGACCTACGATGTATATGATCATTACATCATCTCACATCTTGACAATGTGCTTGTGTGTTTTGGCTTTGTTTATCCAAACCTTCATAAAAAGGTGCGACATAAACAAAAGGAATTATTACCATTGTTATCAATAATCAACAATAATCAAACTGATCCATCAGATTTCTCTGCAGATGATACAGATACACTGTGTGAAGCAGTTTTATGAACAAATAAGGAAGACTGCTGCACACTGTGAATGCTGTGGGGGGGTGGAGGGGGAGGTGACCCCGCCCTTCTGCGGCTCACTGACATCAAAAACAATCGCTGCAAATAATCTCGTTGCCAGATGAGATGAGGATGTGCTGCCAGCTGCCTGGTATCTGAACAGCCTGTACTCATGGTATCAGATGATTTACTGAGACATTAAGTGAGAACGTCTGGGAAACGTCTTGATGTGCGGCAGCGCCGTGGCTCCACCACATTCTGCCAGAACAAACAGAAGGGAACAGAATGTTGATTGTCTGTAACACTGAGGCCTTTATCTCCAGGTGCTCTCCATTACCTGTCTGTGGCTCCGCATCAAACACAACACACTGATGTTGGGCTGCTACCATCGAACCTCCAGAGGAGAGGAGACAACGCAGCCGGACTCGTCCTGATCATGTGACAGCTTCACCTCGGACTGGAAGAGAGTGAAGCTCATCACCGCGGTGCGGAGACGCACGCCGAGGGAATGTGGACGACTGCTGCTCTAAAACAAACCCATTCAACTCTGCTGGCAGATCAGCAGCTCTGTGCTTTCCTGCACATACTTTATAGAGTCATTTAAACTACGTGGTCCAACTCCAGATCGTTAAACACCACAACTCTGCGTTTTCATGTCTGGACACAGACCAGCGGGAAAAAAAGGAATAATTCAGACACGTCTGGTGGTAAATTCTCAGAGTGAGCTGCAGCTCTCACACTTCAACACAACGCAACGCAACGCAACACAACACAAGCAACACAACACTGTCTGTTGTCCTACACACACGGTATCAAAGCTTCATGTCTCCTCCTGGTCTCCATCTGTCCGTCCTCTCATCTGTCCTCCTCATGTTCAAACATCAAACCTCAAAGTGAAAGCAGATAAAAACATTAAAGTTTTTCAGCTGGAGCTAACGGGTTAGCATGTTAGCTTCAGCAGAAGAAAAGGAGAATGGTGTTTGTCTGCACATCTGGAGACAGATGTTGTGAGTGAAGGAATAAAATCTGACGTTGAACGTGTGAAGTTTCACTAGACGGAAAAGAAACAGCTGCTAATGCTAATGCTAATGCTAATGTTAGCTAGGTAGCAACAGCAAAAGGCAACAATCGCTCCTTTAATTCTGACATCATAATTGATCAATAATCTATATAGAGACAGAACTAACAGGAACACCTCCTGGGTAAGTCTTGTCACTTGGCAGCCATCTTGGTTTGGGTTTTAACCTGGTTTTTCAGACCAACGCGATCAGTAACTGTCAGTGACCAGGATATGAAACTTCAGAATCAAACTGATCAACTGAAAACTGATTTCAAAATGTTCCATTTGTCCAAAGACAAAGGTTGAACAGGCCTGTGTCAAGCAACCGCCATCTTTGTTGTCGTCTTTTCATGGTTCTGTAGCACAACCAGCTTCAGGACGCGTTTCCTTAAACCACAGTTACATCAAGTATCTGACCAGTTTCAACAGAAACCAACACACTGATGTAAAACCGTGTTATTCTGTAACACCAGGACGAGTCAGAAGCTCTGACGTCTTCAACATGACGCAGCAAAAAGCAACAGGAACAGGAGAGACGTCCACAGGGAGCTGAGCTAAATGGCCGACACCAGGAGCAGCTAATGGACGCTGAGCTCTGAACTGTGACGAGGCAAAAAACCACTGAGTGTGTGAGGAGGGAAAACTCAGGAGGCAGCTGCAGCGTCCACACACACACACACACACACACACACTCAGTTCAGACGCTTTGAAAGCTGCTCGGTGCAAAAACAAAAAGAAAAATATCACTGATCTAAAATGGCCGCCGGAAAAAATCGATGGCTGCACTTTACCAGAGTTTCCAGTTCAGCCAAATCAGATCATAAGAGCATCGTGTGATTAAGAGGAACCACAGTGAAGCAGAGGAGGAGGAAATATGAGAGTTCCCCAGAGTGTGGTGTGTGTGTGTGTGTGTGTGTGCGACTGGCCACTGCAGTGAGTCATCAGAAACCATGATAGGGCGCGGCTGGTCAGGAATGCTCGTAACCGTGGTAACGTGACACACCATAGAAATATGAGTAAATGCAGAACAGCGCCAGAACAGTGGTCGGAGACGATAGTGTTGCTACCGGCAACACACACCACACACGCACACTCTTCCTGGAAGTGAGAGTGGTTCAGTGGTTCATCACCATGAAACCATCAAAACCTCCACCAACATCAGACGCTGGCAGGAGACGAGCGGTGAAATCTGCTGCTGACATTATTCAGAGGAGTGTTTTTTCACGTTACCAGAGAAACACACGCTTTGATCCAAAACCTGAACACAGAGAGTTCTCCTGGTTTATTTGTTCACGACGTCTCATGACCTTAACCTGCATCTGTATCTCCAGCTGCTGACAGGCTGAGAGGACCCGCATCAGTGTTAAGAAATCACAACAAACTCACTCAGGACAGTTCAACTACACTTCAACCACAAGGACACACGTCAACCAGCTGGTTTGTTTTTGACTCACCTGTGTCAAGTTAGATGGAGTTAAACTGGAGTTAAATGGAGTTAGACTGGAGTTAAACTGGAGTTAAACTGGAGTTAGACTGGAGTTAGACTGGAGATACAGTGGAGTTACAGTGGGACAGACTGCAGGGCCTCCATCAGCTCCAGTTTTGACGCCTCATTAACACCCCCCCGGTCAGTGAACTGGTCTTCACAGAGTAACTGACTGATCTGAAGAGGAGCCTGTTACTCTGAGTCTGTCTGTGATGAACCACGTCGGTGCAGACAAAGGTGTTTTGAAGAAAAGTGAGTCTCTCAGCTCCTGGAGCCTGAGGCCACTTGTCAGAGTGATGAGTGTGTGGTCGTTAGTGGAGCCTCATACATCAGCTGCTGTCCTCATAAAGCCTGACAGGGACAGAGAGAAGGGGGGGGGGCATGGTAAAATAAACCTCCTAACTCTGCACCAGCATGAGAGAAGTGTCTGAGAGCAGCTCCGACTACAGCATAGGACAGAGGAGAGCGAGCAGGGGCATCTCTGACTCACCTCGATCACCAGCACACAGCGTTTATACATGTGATGTGTAGGAAAGCTGAGGCTCTGCTGCAGACAAACAAACATTCAGCTCCTCCACATCTGCCTCCATGTTGTTGTATTCACGGCTCTGTCTCCTTTTATTGCCCCCGTTGTTTTTGGTTTTATTGGTTCAGACTCCTTCATGCTGCTGCTGCCTTTGGTTTATTGGGCCTTTCACTGTTTTTCCTGATTCTCTGTTGGTTTATATGACCTGCATGTTCATGTTGCTGCACTGTGATCAGCTAGTTTTTAATGTCCGTTTACAAAAGCACTCTATAAATAAAGGTTATTATATGGTCTGGTGTAGATTTAATGACCTCTAATGAGTAAAACCAGAATCACCAGTTGGATGAACAGCATGTAACTGGATTCAGAGTTACAGTATCACAGCGACCTCTGACCTGCAGCTACCAAAGTCTAATCAGTGTATGCTTGTATCTGAAGACGCTGTGTCAAAGTGGGACGGACAATAGGGACGACTTGAAGACAACATGGCTGCTGCTCTGACTGTCGCTGCAGCAGAGGAACAAAGATCAAACAGATATAAAGAGTCCTCAGACTGTTTGAACTGTTGGAACTGCACACGTGATTCAGTGTGAGACACAGACGCAGCCTGAAGCTGCAGATCAGAGCAGATCAGATCAGAGATTCGGTCGACATGACGACAAACATCCTGCAGCATCAAACAACAACAACCACTCAGTGTGAGAGTCACAGGCGTTACTCTGTCCAGTCAAAAGCTGCTTCATTACACAGTCACAACTGTGCACAAGCTGGGGGAGAGTCACTGCAGTGTGTGGTGTGTGTGTGTGGAGAGACAAAATGATGATATCAAACAGGGACAAAGACAAAATATCATCAAACTGTGATTAAGTGACGCAGACAGACGACAGCAGCAGCAGCAGAGCAGCAGAAGAAGAAGAAGCTGGTTTCACCCACTGACCTGCTCCGTCGTCTGGAGGCCGACACACACTCTCACACACTCACTCAGGTGGAGGAACACACACTTACCTGCAGAGAGAAAACACAGAGAGAGGAGGAAAACACAGTTAGTGATGAACACACACACACTCGGTGATGCAGAAGCTGGTGGTTCTGGTTCTGGACCGGCTGCAGTAGCCTCAGTCACAGTGCCACCTGCTGGACACTGCAGGGAACGCTCACACGCAGAGGACCAGCTGAGGTGTTTATAACTGCTCTAACAGGTGGAGTCACGGTCACCTGGTGTCACCTGGAGCCCCCCCCCCTCCTGAGAGGAGGATTAACGATGGCTCATTAGAGAGTTTGTGTCAGATTACAGAGGCAGCTTCCTGAGGGTAATGAAATGATGTCATTGGGTCAGCTGTGTGAGTGACAGCTCTGACAGGATTACACACACTCACTCACCTGAGTCCAGCTTCGTCTCCTGCTGTTACGTTTACTGACATCAGCCGAGTCATTTCACACAAACCTATCATGAAGCTACTTCGTCTCCTGGTGCGTGTGACAGTGAACTGAACATTGGTTCTACACACAAACAGCTGAACAGACGTGTTGGTGCGTTCTCTAACTGCTCTGTCGACTGCTACACTTTTAACTCTGCTTTATTTTCACTTTTTGAGGTTTAAACATTTTCAGATCAATTTAAAACGATCAATAGTTGCAGCTCCACACCACGGACTGGACCAGAGCTCCTCTCACTGCTGAACCTGCTGAAGCTCCAGATGTTCACTGTCACCTGGGAGCAGCAGAAACAAGCTGCACACACCACATCTGGCCCTTTAGCTGCCTGATGCTACGTGCTAACATCAGCAGCTGACACCAGTTCAACCACGCCAAGACGACAATGAGGTGAACACACACACTGACATGTTGTGTGGAGCTGAGGGTGTGTTTTTGTGTGTGTGTGTGTTCACTCTGATTCCTCATGGTTTTTCCATCTGAACAGAAACAGGTGAAGAATCTGAAACGCTGCCGTCTGTGCATTCCTGCAGACACACACACACACACACACACACACACACGAGCCGGTGTTAGCATCAGCATCACACACACCATGAGGAACGACACTGTGCGCAGATACAGAAACATCCAGATTATACCAACATATCGTAAACTGCTGCCTCGGTCTGATCCGTGAGGTTTCTGATCTGTCGCACCCCTCGACAGAACCAACCGTCACAGGTGTGCTGCGTTCAGGTGCATCTGATCTGTTGAACTGTACGTTGATGTGACATATGACTGGAGCCACAAGCTGCTGCCTCTTCACCATCTGCTCCTGTCACTCTCAGCCACTCAGAGGTCAGAGCACCGACCTCTGACCTCTGACCTCCTTTTAACTGATACCCCTGCTCTGCTGAAGCATTGGCCACGTTTCTGTCACCAGCCTGTGACCTTCACACACACACACACACACACACAGATTCTGACAACAGATTATCAGTGAAAACACTGTGATCAGGGCCAAACATGAACTCTGGAGAGGAGGGACAGTGGAAACACACTGAGCCACAGACACAACTGACACAGCTGCACAGAGGTCAGAGGTCACCACAGGTTCAGAGGCTGTGAGATTATAAAGCTCTTTGTTAATGAGAGCACTGTGTTCACATTGTTCTTGTTCATGAAACCTCCACAGAAACAGACTGTCAAGAAATAACACCAGGAGAGTGGCAATGCAGCTTTGTTGGATTTTTCTAAAAGTTTTAAATGAGCTCTAATCTGAGTGAGGAGGAGGAGGAGGAGAGGAGGAGGAGGAGGAGGAGGAGACACATGTAGTGCTGCAGTTAGGGAGCAGGGACAAACTGGAGGTGAGCTCATGTTTACAGATGAAGTGAGCAGCAGCAGCTTCCAGCTCATTTTCATTGGCAGCGTCCGGTGAAGCGAGGACGGAGCTTTTGTCCTCTGCCCGTCCTCCTTCAGATCCCTCTCCAGGATCATTTAAATGCCGCATGGATGACTCCTCCACAGCGGCGTCACCACACACAGAGGACTCCACACCAGGTTCAGCTCCAGCAGCTCCACTCACTCTGTTCTTCTTCTTCACATTCAGATGCAGAGCTCTGATTAAAAGCAGAAACAACCTGCTGGGCCTGAATACCTGATGAGCTCCGTCAGACTGAGATACCTGCAGGACACACAGCTGCTGCTGCCTTCAGGAAACACTCACTGAGCGAGAGCCACACAAAACTGCACTTTACTCGAACCTGGTCTGAATAATAAAGTTTAGAAAGTTCCACATAACTGTGTTTTTATCTTAAAACTCGTCTCCTTCTACGTTTGCTCCTCCACCTGCACAACTTCAGACACTCTGCTGAATGCCCAGGTTACGTTTTATTTTGAAAAACTCTCAGGTTACGTTTTATTTTGAAAAACTCTCAGGTTACGTTTTATTTTGAAAAACTTTCAGGTTGTGTTTAAGTGACTGTGTCATTGTTTCCAAATGTCACAGCTTCTGTCCGTCCAGATGACAACACAAACCTAAGAGTTTTTCAAAATAAAACACCAACAGGTCGAGACGAGCAGAGCGTTGCAGTGACGTGTCGATGACCTCTGGTCAAAGAGATGAACAAACCAGCAGCTGAGTCGCTGTAACAACAAGTCCAGGCGTTTTTAAATCCTCATTATGACAAATATGATTTTAGATACACGTCCAGAAAGAGACTTTCATCTGTAAAACAGCTGATGAAGCTGATGAAGCTGATGAAGCTGATGAAGCCTCCTCTCTCTGTGATTAATCAGTGTTAATGTGAACAGGATGACGAGTCTGACAGAGCTCAGAGCGACACCTGTGAGGTGGGAGGAGCCACATCTGCTGATATGAACACTTAATGTTGTTGTGATGTAAACATCACACACACACACACACACACACACAGGTGTACAGGTTCATCAGTCCTGTCTGTGCCTGATGGGACAGGGCAGCGTATCACTGCTGTTACCGTGGCGATGCAGCAGCAGCAGCAGCAGCAGCAGCCACTCTGCATCTCCCGGCGCAGACGCACCAACGTGCCGCATGCAGCAGCAGCAGAGTCCCACTGCATCCCATAAAAACACCCCATCTCAGCACAATCGTTACCCCTGACCCCCACCCCAGCCCCTGTGGCTCTGCCCCCCCCCCCCCCCCCCACCACACCACCACCACCCTTCCCTCCTCGACACAAAGGGAACAAAAGCTTTTCATTCCTGTTATCCACAGAAACACGCAGCAGAGCGGAGCAGGATTAGAATTCCTCCATTTAACCCTGCAGAACTCAACCTGTCCACCTCCGCCTGCAGCTGCACCACCACACGTCCTCCTGTCCCGGCAGGGCGGGAGGGAGGGAGGCAGGGAGGGAGGGATTGTGGGTAAATGAGGTGGCGCTGATGCGAGCGGCCGACGGTGATGAAGAGTCAGAGGAAACACAGAGAGAGAGAGAGAGCAGTACCTTTCAGAGAGCTGATCTCATGCTGGATGGACCGGGCAGGATCCATGCTGCCCCTGAGCGACCAACCGCCTGACTGACCCACAGGATCCAAACAGAACCAGGACCAGGACCAAGAGCAGCTCCAGCACCAGGCTGCAGGATGAACTGTCTCTGAGCTCCACCAGCCCCTCTCTCTCTAACCCTCCCTCTCTCTCTCTCTCTCTCTCTCTCTCTGCCACAGGAGTTGGCAGCAAAGTGTATTTGTTCACTCCCTCCTCTCTCTCTCTCTCTCTCTCTCTCGCCCACTCACACACACTCCCAGTCAGCAGGAAAACTGCAAAAGACAGAGAGAAGCCCCCTCCTCGTCCTCCCCCTCCCTCCTCACGTCCTGTCTCGTCCTCCACGAGGCGCCGCAGCCAATAACATCCCATCAGAACATGGAGCGGTGGACATCATGAGGTCTGATGGATAATCAGAGCTAATGTCAACATGACAGAAAACAGACCTTTATTTTGAAAGGTGTAGTTGTGAAATAAAAAGCTGGACACACAGACAGATGAGTCTGTCAGTGACTCAGCATTATTCCCTCCGAACCTCTCCATCACTCTACAACAGCAGCTCCTCCATTTTTCATGAGTCAGCACCAAAGCTCAAAAAATAAACTGCAACAGTGAGGACGAGCTGAAGATGAGACGGTGAACAGGAACAAGGACGAGTTCAAATCTGGAGCCAGGGCTTCATGAACCTCTTCTGTGTCCAGATGTTCAGCTGCTGCTCTGGTTGAAGAGCGTCTCCACCCCTGAGGGTCCAGGTGTCTCTGCTCCGTCACCTCCAACTGATCCAGTTGGTTCTGGTTTATGACATGTTGTCGTCCTGTCCTCGTCACGTCCATATGCTGCGTCGCGTCTCCCTACACTTGACACTGATTGGTCTGTAGACAGGTGTGTGTATGACGCAGTCACGTCACCAAAGCTCTCCTCAGATTAGCCAGTTAGCAAAGATTCAGATGAAGGTCCTCGTCATGTGGAGGCTTTATCATCTCCATAAAGACGAAGCTCTGCTGTGAGCCCTGGCTCCACCAGAGAGGTGTGGTGTAGACACTAACACATCGTACACACGAGACCGAGGATGAGGACGTGACCTCCATCATCGTGTTTGAAGATCCACCTCCTCCTGAGAACTCCAACCCAGCCTGATCAGACCAGAGTCATCTGTGATTGATTAACTGTCTTCTACTCACGTCACTGTCTGTCTTCTTTGTGCTCAAAGACAGAGACACGAGGAGACACCTGGTGTTGAGACAGACATCAGTGAACAGAACAAACGTCTTGAGGAAAATAAAGAAAGTGCAAATGTAACACTACAGTGTGTTAGTGTCACGATGAGCTTCATCTGCCTGTGGATCTGCTGCTGCTCTTCATGTGCAGGTAAACACAGCGAGGCCGAGCAGAGGAGACCTGGACCTGATGACTCAGCACTAAATTCAGCAAAATAAATGTAATTGTGCAACGGCATCTTTGTGAACGTGACAGTGGCACGAAGCTTCACAATGCACTCACTGAGACAGTTCACGTTAAATGTTGAAACCACTGATCAGTGATCAGTGTCAGTAAACCTGAGCTGATCACTCCTCACACTCTGTCCGTGAAGGTCACTCTGACCATGACTCAGCAGTTTCCTCAAACCCCCAGTGACCGACTGTCTTCAAGTCAGCAACAGTGAAAACGCTGCTTCATCTGAGCTGCACAACAACAACACAACAACAACACAACAACACACTTCATCTGAGCTGCACAACAACAACAACACAACAACACACTTCATCTGAGCTGCACAACAACAACAACAACAACACAACAACAACAACAACACAACAACACAACAGCACACTTCATCTGAGCTGCACAACAACAACAACAACAACAACAACAACAACACAACAACAACAACAACAACAACACAACAACACACTTCATCTGAGCTGCAACAAGGCAAGACAGAAGGCACAACATGAGAAGTCACACACAAAGACACACACCTGCTGTAAACTCAGAAACAACTTCATCATAACATAAGTGTTTCTGGGGACACAGTAAAGTGAGGGACCAGTCTGGGACACAGTAAAGTGAGGGACCAGTCCGGGGACACAGTAAAGTGAAGGACCAGTCCGGGGACACAGTAAAGTGAGGGACCAGTCTGGGGACACAGTAAAGTGAGGGACCAGTCCGGGGACACAGTAAAGCGAGGGACCAGTCTGGGGACACAGTAAAGTGAGGGACCAGTCTGGGGCCTTCAGCTGTTCTTCTTCTTGCTGCCTGTCAGTGGGGTTTGACAGGAAGCTGAGTGTGTTTGGTTTGGTAGAACGTCAGTATCACATGATCACATGCTGGTGAAAACAGCCTGAAAGCCTGTTTCTCTCCTCACATCTGTAACCTGCCGTGTGAAAATGGGGCGACAGCAGAGCAGTGGAGATTAGGAGGGAAGCCGGATCAGCTGTGACTCAGTGAAACACACAATAGAAGCAGCTCAGTGAACGTCAGAGGAACCAGGAAATCACAGATCAGAAACTCACAGAGTTTAATCAGCTCTTTGTCTCCTGGCCGACGGAGCTGCGACTGACTCACTGACAGGATGGAGGCTGTTTGGTTTGTTCATCAAGCTTCTATATCAAGGTCACATGATCCTCAGGACACAGGGTCACATGGTTCAAACGCCAGCCTCGTCTTCGTCCAGGGACAAACACCTGTAACAGCTCAGTGACCACAGGTCTCAGGCCTGGTCTAAGGACGGTGGTCTGACAGCTGAAAACCTCCTGAGACAGAAGTCAAACCAAAAACATGAGGAAAACATTAGAGTGAAGGTAAATCAGCTGAGAGCTGGCGCTCACATGTGAAGAGAACCATCAGCAGCAGAACGTACATGTGAGTGAATCCATCCTCCTTCTGTCTGTGTCTGAAGCCAGCAACTGTCCGACTGCTTCCTGTCTCCTCATCTTTACTGAGGACACCACCTTCAGCTCAGGTGTGACCATCAGATCTTTACGCTTTCATAACGTAGGTCACAGGGTTGCCATGGGAACCGACACTTTGGTACCAAGTCGTTTCAGTACGGTGACGACCAGATATTCACCTGTGCCCTCGCTTCCTGTCTGACCTGCAGGGGGCAGTACATCTGAAGGACCGGTGTCCGTGCAGCTACAGTCGAAGTCTGGTCCGGTCCGTTTGCTGTGTGAACATGGCCCGACCTCGATCTGCTCCACCTGTACGCCACAAGTTTAACTGAGTCATGGAAACATGGCGTACCACGTGTCTCTTTCCGGTCAGTCGTCGTGGAAACGTGTCGTACCACGTGTCTCTTTCCGGTCAGTCGTCATGGAAACATGTGTCTCTTTAAAGTCCTGAAGGTCTGAGCAGGTGGAGAAGTTGCTGAAGTCAGAAGTCCGTCTGTTGTTTGACTTTGATGATGAGGTTGAATGAGTGAGGAGAATGGTGGGGGTGGCTCACAGGTGGGGGTGTGGACCAGTGACAGGATGGTCCCGTGACGAGCCCAGCAGGCTGCTAACTGTTGACTGTGACTGAAGTGAACAGGATGTGGTTCATTGATCTGACATCACAGCTTCTGCTTCGGTTGTTAAAGCGCTTTGTAAACAGCTGCCGTATAAATAAAGTTGTTGCTATTATTAAAAAGGTGAAACCATCTGATTCTCAGAGACGTCCTCTGATCCGTCTGTCTGTGTGTGTGTGTTAGAGACCGTATGTGCCGTACCTCATCAAATATTCAGAGGCTGCAATGATGACTTCCTCCAATCAATAGATGATATGATCAATAGATGTTTGTGGGGCTGAGGACAGATCACAGATCCAGCCTGAAGCGGTTCCAGCAGGAGAGACAGGTCTGTCCGAGCCGCTGTCACATGACAACCACAACTTATAAGACGTTGGTACAGAGTTAACGTAATGTAATAAATGCTTCTTCTGTCTCTGTCTGAGGGACACCATCACATTAAAGAACAAATCACTGAGCTGCTTCTTCTTAATCAAATATTTCACTTATTGTGTCTCGCGGGACGTTTATTGGACAGATCAAGTCCTCTGTCTCAGTCTTTGTCCTCTGATTGTTCCTAAATGCAATAAAAAGTCCAAACAGTGAACTCTGCTGTTCAGAGCTCACAGACATTTCATGGGCAGATTTCACTGTGGAGGGAAAACAAGCGAGAGACACGAGTCTGTGAAGTCCTGAACTTTCTCCGACACCTAAACGCGTCATTGTCTTTCAGCTACAATGTGTAGTTACGACAGAGTTGGTTGTCGACTTGTCATCAGAGGACACTGATGACAACAGGTTGGACAGCTCCACAGGGCCGGAGGCAGCGTGACCGCACCTGGATTACCCAGAATTCATAGTCTGCAGCCATCAACACATGAACCAGAGCAGGGTTCAGTGGAGTTACTTCCACCTGTTTGGACACATGTCACCACCACCACCTGAGTCCCTGCCCCCCCACCCACCCCACAGAGACCAGCTGTGGTAGATAAACACCACCCAGCAGCTGACGGGACACACCCAACAAACACATCATTATCTATAATAAGAACACACACACACACACACACACACACACACACACACACATACGCACACACCAGATTAAATCCAAACATACGTGACAGAATTTTTCTAATTCCTGCTCCACTCAGCAGAGAAAACACAGAACCGCAGGTCATCATGTTGGAGCTGTGGTGAAGGGAAGGGGGTGGAGGGGGCGGAGGGGTGGGGCAGGTGGAGAAGGTGGTGAAGTGAAGGTGGAGAGGGTGGGGCAGGTGGCGTGGAGCTGAGTGGATGTTTCTGTCTCATGCAGCTGTTCACTGTGTCAACACTCGGTCTGAACCTGAGCCAAAGTCTCATGTCCCTCTTAATCAGAGGTGGAGGAGCTGATACCACCACCCTCCACCCTCCACCCTCCACCCTCCACCCCCTCTGGGATGGGAACGTTCCCACAGTGGAGCTCTGCCATTCACAAGTTGGACCAGGACCAGAGGAGCCACCTCTTCATTCAACTGATATTAAACTCCATGAGCAGTTGTTGCAGCTCATCTGAACACACACACACACACACACACACACACACACACATACGCACACACATACACACACACATACACACACACACACACACACACACACACCAGATTAAATCCAAAACATACGTGACAGAATTTTTCTAATTCCTGCTCCACTCAGCAGAGAAAACACAGAACCACAGGTCATCATGTTGGAGCTGTGGTGAAGGGAAGGGGGTGGAGGGGCGGAGGGGGTGGAGGGGGCGGAGAGGGTGGGGCAGGTGGGGCAGGTGGTGAAGTGAAGGTGGAGGGGGCGGGCAGGTGGAGACACCACATCATTATTTTCAAAACGTTGATAAGCGGCCTCGGCCCACCGCCGATAAAGCAGAGAACAGGGACTGGGCCTGAGTCATATACAGTCTGTGGTCTGTCAGAGACCAGACAGGAACTCAGACATTAACATGACGGACCAGGACAGGGACACAGCAAAGTGACGGACCAGGACAGGGACACAGCAAAGTGACGGACCAGGACAGGGACACAAGGGCCCAGTTCCCTTCTCAGGCCCAGGACCCTGACTGACTTAAACAACATCAGCTGTAAGTGAGTGTGAGAGTCTGAAAGGGTCCAGATGCTGTGATAGGACCAGGACCAGGACCAGGACCAGGACCAGGACCAGGACCACCAGAGATGGGACCGTACCAATACCATACCGAACCAGGACCATTGGGTCGGCACGGTACCAGAACCGGGACCGGAACCCAAACCAGTACCGATACCCGAACTGGGACCGGTACGGTACTGGAACCCGAACCCGAACCCGAACCGGTACCGGTACCGGGACCAGAACCGGGACCGGAACCCGAATCGGTACCGGAACCAGAACCCGGTACCGGTACCCAACCCCGAACCCGGTACCGGTACCAGAACCGGGACCGGGACCAGAACCAGAACCGGTACCGGGACCAGAACCGTGACCGGGACCGGGACCGGTACCGGTACCAGAACCGGTACCGGTACCAGAACCAGAACCGGTACCGGTACCGGAACCAAACCGGGACCGGTACCGGAACCCGAACCCGGTACCGGTACCGGTACCAGAACCCGGTACCGGTACCCAAACCCGAGCCGGTACCGGTACCAGGACCGGTACCGGGACCGGTACCAGACCGGTACCGGACCAGAACCGGGACCGGGACCGGTACCAGAACCAGAACCGGACCGGTACCGGAACCCGAACCGGGACCGGAGCCCGAATTGGTACCGGAACCAGAACCGGTACCGGAACCCGAACCGGAACCAGAACCGGTACCGGAACCGGAACCCGAACCGCGACCAGGACTGGAAACGGAATCGGGACCGGAACCGTACCTCAACCAGAACCAGGACTGGGAGCTGTTCTCCTCTGACGCTTCCAACTACAGCTTCTGTATTTGACTTCACATCGCTATGAACTGTGGTAATTTCCTGAAGTCAGTGTTGATGCTGACTGACAGTGAGGGACATAAACTGACTGATGATGATCATATACAGAGTCACTACACACACACACACACACACAGCATGTAGTGAACACACACACACACACACACACACACACACACACAGCGTGTCGTCTGTCACACCTGTGTGAAGTCACAGACAGGTGTGATACTCAGTGTAGGTGTGAACATATGGAGGTAAATATGAGTGTGTCCTCACACTGAGACGTCAGCTAACAAAACACACACAGGACCAAACCGCAGACATCTGTCCCCTGTCTGCAGTGGACAGAGGACAGACTGAGGACATTTGACTTTAGGAGACACTTTCAGTCCAGAGTTCATAGCCCTGCATCTGAACTGGACTCTAGAGATGTGTGCATGTCTGTGTGTGTGTGAATGTGTGTACGTGTGTGTGTGTGAGTGTGTGTGTGTGTGTGTGTGTGTGTGTGAGAGTGTGTGTGTGCATGTGTGTGTGTGTGTGTGTGTGTGTGTGTGTGTTTTGCATAACAGAACAGGTCTCTAACTATTTCTGAATTTGAGGTCAAGTTGCATGAAACTGATCTGAGGCCAGTGACTGGAAGTGTGTGGGAGTGAGGGGGGGGGGGGGGTCTCTGTGAGTCACATGACAAACTTATCGCAGCCCTTTAAGAGGTGAAACCTGCTGGTATTCACACACACCCACACTGTCACCCCCCCCCACACACACACACACACACACACACACAGTTGTGGTCGATCATAAGCCCCTCCCCCTCACACCAACCTGAATATCACAAATATTAAAACTCATCCCGACAACCTGAACTTGTGAGGACCATGTGGACCGCTCTCACACACACACACCACACACACACAGGGCTCAGGTGTGTAGACAGGCTCACAGGGTCACCTGACCACAGGTGAGTCGTCCACCTGCTGTGCTCCAGGACACACGGTGCAGCAGCACAACCTCCGTGGGTTTTAACGAGGATCTCCTCCAGTGCAGGGATGGATCAGTGTGGTGTGAGGAGCTCGTCTGTCCTCACTGCAGCTGGAGCTGAATGTCAAAGGGCGTCTTTGATCCACAGTAACCTGAAGACTGACAGAGTGAATCCTGGGTATTTAAAGCTGCGCTGCGTGTCTGTACAGTGCTGTAATAAACACTGAGCTCCGCAGGAAACTCAACATCACCTGTTGCTATAACTTATGTAAATGCTGCACACACACACACACACACACACACACATCACAACCTGTTTGTTATGATTGAGCTGTAGGATACAGTGAGTACAGAGTCATGTACTTGAGCTACAGTATTTTTATAATCAGGAGTGTGATGCAGTTTGGACCAGTGTCAACGACTGCAGTAAAAATAGCAGAGAATCCCTCAGGCTCAGCAGCAGAGCTGTAACCATCTGCTACAGGTTCAACACACCACACCACACACCACACACACACACAGCCGAGGCTGCTCTGACTCGCTATCAGAAAATCAAGACATGAGGCCGGGCTAGCTGGTTAGCATGCTAACATCAGCAGAGGAGGTGGTGTTACTTCCACCTGTGGAGACAGATGTTACAGGTGTGAAACATCAGAGGTCACATGACACGATATTATTGTGATGTGTATGAGCTTTCACTTCCCAAATGGAAAACATCTGTCAACATCTGTTTTATCTGACAGTTCTCAGTCTGTTCATCTCACTTCAATCCATTTTTGTGTTTGTTAAACGTGATGAACGTGATGAACTCTGCTCCAGTGATCAGCACCAAACTTCAACTAGTATCTGAAATATATAACAAAAGATCAATACTTGACATTCATGTATTGATACATACTGACACACAACGTATCACTTTTCCCCTCCACAGTGAAAGAAGCAAAGTTTGATGCTGAGCTCAAGTTTCTGAGACTAAACTAGCAGCTGATGCTAATGTTAGCCATGTAGCATTAGCAAAATGCTACTTACGGACAGCTCCTTTAAGGCCGTCTGTTTTCAGGCTAACACAAACATGTTTGAGACAAAGCAACACACAAATATGTGAGTTATTCAGGTTACACACACACACACACACACACACACACACACACAGCGCTGACATCTCAGGACAAAGCCCAAAACAACAAACAGATGATAACTGAGCTTCACACAATAAACAGCTGATGGAAATAAAAAGTACCCTCACCCTCTCTCACTGCCCCCCCCCCCCACACACACACACACACACACACACACCCCCACCCCACCCCTCCTTTCTTCAGCCTGACTGTTTGTCCAGACTTTCCATTTTCCTCTGGATAAAAATCTAAACAAGCAGCTTCAAGTCAAAAGCCAACACTAAGAGAGAGAGTAACAGGAGTGAGATGCTGGCGAGGAGGTGGAGGTTATGGGGGAGGTGGGAGTGAGGGGGTGGAGTGGTACCGGACCAGTGCCAGAGCAGCTCAGCAGGATCACTAGATCACTGCCACAGTGACACACACACACAGTGGGCGACCGCATGGGAAGAAAGTGAGTGGAGTGCTGTGATTGACACGACAGCGTTCCCAACAGTCGGAGACAGAGAGCAGGACGTTTGTCCTCTGTCTGTTGGAGCTGCCGTGGAAACGATGCCCACGGTTTTTATTTCTGGCTATTTTTATCCTGGATTCTGATGAGTCTCCTCATACAATACACTGATTCATACTGACACACACACACACACACACACTGTACACGGTGTAAACTGTACAACACTACACACTCCACACCTACACACAGTGTGTACATACAGTAAGAAGCACAGCTGTTCCAGATGTTGCTGTGGGTCACCTGCCCTTACCTCCATACTGAGGCCTGATCCTGGAGTGCTGCTCTCAAACCAAGCTCAGGTGACGGGGTACAGGTGCACCCACCTGTCAGAGTGTAAAGATGACCTTTAACCCTGAACCAGACTCTCAGATGCATCTGATGATGACGCCACACAGAACAGATGTGTGTGTGTGTGTGTGTGAATGGTGAAGCTGGATCCAACCCAGTTTGATGAATGTCTTCAGTCTGTGAGGAAATGTGTGAAGTT
>JAFELL010002224.1:0-19857 GCA_019059645.1 Caranx melampygus | reverse complement strand
TTTTATACAAAGGTCTCACATCTCAGAACAAGTTTAAAATGATCTGTCTATAGAAAAATGCTGAATTCTTACTTACTTCATCACGTGAGCTTCTGTGATTGACGACCCTCTGTCTCCATCAGAGTGGATATCACAGCCCGTCCTGGAGACGGCGTCACTCTGCCATGTGTTGCTCCCATGAGCATCAAGATCATCATCATCCAGCTGTGGGATGGACAAATACGGCCTCCAGCAGGGACCTGTCTTTCTCTGTCGTAGGGACCACGGGCCTGATGTAGACAACCCAATCATCTTTTAAACACCATGTGGAGCTGGTGGACCCTCAAATGAAGAACAACGTCGTGGCTATGATCATCAAGAGTGTGACGCCTTACGACTCAGGAACTTATGAGTGTCACATCTTTAACGGACAGTTGACCTCTCTATCAAAAACACCACCTTTGGCACTACGCTCTCCTACAACATCAACCTGACAGTCTCAGGTGAGTCAGTAAACAACCAGCTGCTTCCTGGTTGTGACAGCTGATCACTGATATCTGATCATCTGCTTCTTCTCCACAGGTCACATGGCTGGAGGGGAGAAAGGGACAGGGAGCGAAGAGAGAGGAGGTGTGAATCACACACACACAACAAAGACTGGGGACCGGAGACCTGACCTCCACAGTCCTGCCGCCGACAGGACTGTGGAGGCTGTAGCAAGGCAGACCTCCGGTTGAACACTGGACCAGAACCGGACTAATCACCGACTGGATACTCGAGCCAGGAACCGGGCACATCACTGGCTGGACACTTGAGGCAGGAGGGATGAGGCCCCAGGCCGGACGCTGGGAACCATGGGCTGCTGGCAATAAGGTCCAAGACAGGAAACCTGCAGCTTTACTGCAGCACATCAGAGTTGATGCTGAGGATCGGCGTCCCAAGTGCTCTGACCTCCACTGTTGAGCTGGGTGCACTGGAGGAACCTCTGATGTCGAGACAGTTGTGACATCTGGGAAGGTGAGGACATGAGTTGGCTGTGGTGCATCCTGAAGCAGAATCAGGGCGAGACTGCAGCGAAACAGGAGCAGAGATTGTTCCTCCAGAGGAGAGTGGAAACTGGGGGGTGGCCGCCAGAGAAAAAAGTGACTTAGGAACTTAGCAGAAACACATGTATAAAACACAGGGCTAGGCCCTCCCCCCTCTCTAATCACAGTGCATATGCATTATGAGGACACATTTCTCAGCAAATCATACAGAAGAAGGTGTGACCAGGCCTGGCAGCTTACTTTGGTCCTGGTCCTGTTGCCCCGTCAGAGTTCAGTGCACACACTGAGAGCGGACCGTTAACTTTAAATCACCGGTGCGTCTTTTGAAACCCATCGGTAAACAGGACACAAGAATGGCTCGCGGCTTGCTGTGGTATGGCTCAGTGAAAGGATGATCAGTGTGTGGATATTGAAAGATGCTTTTACTAGTTTCTTTTTATTTTTTTTTTTTTTTTTTTCATTTTTCATTTTTCATTTCGGCAGGATGTTGGTGCTGGCCTGTCTTCCTCTTGTCGTGGGCTGGAATGACACCGTCCCACCGGACCCTCGTAAGTTTGAGACAAAGACATACCTGTTGTATAAACGTGTTTCAGTCCTGCGAGGTAACGGCTTTGTCTGTTGCATCATGATTTGTCTCTTAGTGTTTATCTTTACGTTTAACCCATATTTCTGCCTATATGACACTTTATTATCATCATGTCCACTTTATATTGTTATCGATAGTCGATGACCTCTGTCCACCTGTTGAACAACGGGCCATCAGAGCTGTGTTCACCTGTTGTCTGAACCGGTCTGAGACCAGATTTCCATGCAGTTTGTGTTTTACTGATTTATTTATTAAAGAGAATAAGAGGTGGCTGCTCTCCATGTTAGAGACCAGCCGCTCCCACCACGGGTCTTTAGTGCAACTTAGTGAAGAGCCCTACATTTCTGGGACATTTGTGTATTTTTATTATCATCATTATTTGATTATAGGGTAATGATTTAAGAAGGGGGCGTAGGCCTATAGGACACTCGGGGAGTCATGGTGTGGTCAGTCATGGTGTGCGTGGAATAGAAGTTGCCAGCACGGCCTCGGGTGGGGTTTCCCTGTCTCTGGTGAACTGCATCCACTGCTCCTCTGAACAGACCGTGGTGCAGAACAGTGGGCTCTCTGTACAAGGAGCTGAGGATGATGGGAGTTTTAACCTCTCTCCTCTCTCTCTCTCTCTCTCTCTCCATCCAGATGTGACCGTGACCACTTGCCCTGGAAACGACGTCCTTCGGTTGTTCATGGATTACATGAACATCTCCACCGAGGCTCTGGGTCGGATCAAATGCCACTCTGAGGGGGGGCTGTGCCTCTGTCCAGTGATAGGGCCAACAACCACCACCAGCACATCCATGGCAGCAGGTTAAGCTGGGAGTCATCCCGGCTGAGGGGGGGGTGTTGACATCATGAGACCAAGACGACACCTGCAGGACAGTCTATCAACAATAACTGGACTGCGTTAAGGCTCCAGACGATGGGATGTCATCAGAGGGACGTGTCCACTGAGAGCAGAGCGTCACAGAGTGTCATCAGTCTGTTGGACAGAGATGAGAAGAGTCACAGAAAGTTAAAGCTGGAGTTGGTAATCCTGAAGAGCTAGCAAGATTTGAGTTGAGTTTCATCCCCCCCCCCCCCCCGTCAGTGTGTTCGTCCAAGCCACGCCCCCACAAACTGGAACGCGCACCGCACGAAAATGAGAAGCGGCAGGAGGAGAGGAGTACTATATATATAACCTATTCAACACTTGCGTCACCGACCCGTTTCAAACCCACAGAGAAGCTAATGTTAGCATTAGGCTAATACAAGCTACAAAAGTAGCTCCATTAGCAAAACTTACACGTTTCATAAAAATAACAACCCCCCCCCCGAAGCAAAGCATATAATTAGTAAGTAACGTAAGTAAGTAAGTAACAAGTAACGTTACAAGTGACGGTGGAAGTAGTAACTGGGGCTGCATTTTCTCAGCCATTGCTCATAAATGAGCATGAAATCCGTTCTGCTGTAACTCTGTACGCTGATTTCTTCCGGCAACAGCGACACGTGAAGATTGTGCACGCGCGTCGGAGACAGGGATCGAGGGGGCGGAGACAGAACTAGACATGAAGGCATCTGATTGGTTTTTGCTCTTCGCACTGAAGAGCTTGGATTGGTCGGAGTTGTGTCAGTCCTGCAGCTGCCACAGAGGACTGATTACTGTCGTTCCTGTTTCTGATACATAATGTATTGATTACTCAGAAGGTAGAAGGAGCATTTCACCCAGTGTAACAACACATGTTTCTGAACAAGATACCAACCCCAGCTTTAAGACGTGTGGACGACCTTTGACCACGCAACATGTTTTGTTGTGGTGCACCCACCACTGTTGATAGCTGTTGTTTCAATACTTTGTTTGAGATGAAGTAGGCTCACTACCATCCAATACTTCTACTTAAACACCTTACTTTCAGGATATAATGTCACCGTAACATCAACTGTCAACATCTCTAACTGTTTGTTAGGAGCGTATGTTGTTAGAAACTGTTGATGATGTTGCAAAGCTGCTTTTAAACCCACTGACTTGAGTCTCCTGGACAATGATGCGTCACAGGGCTGAAACCACTGCAGGAACATCTGAATAAAGCCACAGTTTACTGCACCATCAGAAATGTTTATGTTACACTGAAGTGTATCTCACACCTTTATCACCTTCTACAACATGCATCACCACTTATAAAGATGTGTTAACTGCCACTGTTTATGTCTGACAAATACACACATCTCTGACCTGTCATGTGTAGGCTGTAAGATAACCATCATTACATTATTTAAATCTGTGACACAGGTGTACAGCTGTTACTCTTAAAGTCCACTTGTTTGGAGCCACTACTTTTGTGTTAGCTTTGTATTTAGTTTAGAAGCAGGAGATGCATGTTGGACTTTTCTTTCTTCATTGCTGGCTCGTTTTTGGTCTAATAAACCCCTTTTGACTGAACTGACATTTGCATGGACATTGTGTTTTTCCCGCCTGTGTACAGAGCAACAACAACAGCTCAGTGCTACACTCTTAGCTGTTCTGTATAAACAAATGTCTCAACAGTGCAAATAAAATATATTCTAGTTTATAGCTTTTATATAGTTTCCAAAACAGCAGAAATCTCTCTGACCAAACCCAGTGAGTGAACACAACTGACACAGTCAGTAAGACTTAATAACACACAGTCTCAGTGAAGCAGTCTTCCCCTGTGGACCAGAAAGGTTTCCACAGTCACTTTTTATGGCAAGAGCTCCCCCTAGTGTTCAAAAACAAGAACTACATACAACTACATTAAGGCTTCAACAGTGGTGAATATCAATTGATGCATCTTTAAACTACAGTAAATTAAACTCAGAAACGCTCAAAGGACCCATTTCTCAACGATTCAGTGTTTGTACTGTGGGTCACTCAACAATATTAGTTTCATAAATATATACGTAAAGTTTTTCATCTCATGTGACGTAGGATTTGTTACTTTACCACCAAAGTTATTAATGGTTCAAAGTTTTTTGACTAGTGTGTGAACAGACACACACATGAAAGTCCAGTCGTCTGTGAAGCACTGTCAGATATAGCAATTTACGTTATGTTTAAGGATCTTAAAGTCAAAGGTCACACACTGTTGTGGTTAGTTAACAACTAACCTAAACTTAAAACCATCACTACCTTTGAGCTCGTCCATGTGAAAGTCGCTGAGATCATTCAGTTCAGCTGAAACCAGAGCCGGTGAGAGCAGCAGCTTCTGAGCCAAAGTTTTATTCTTTCAGTCACACACAGACACAGTAAACAGATTAAACAGCCTTTGTTCTGTACAGCAGCTTTTCTCAAAGTCGACAGAAGGAGAAACTGGAGGTAAAAGTAGCAAACGTAAGGCACTGAATCTCTACGAAGTCTGGAGTCGATCACTAAAGAAGAGAAACGTGAAACCAGCAGCGACGACACAAACAAGTAAAAAAAACACTAACCCACACAACACACACACACACACACACAGTTTGTGCTGCTGTCGTCCGATAGCAGCGGTTCAACCCTTAAAGCTGTTCTCAGATCAGATCTCATCTGATCTAAATCCTCTGACAACTGTTGGTTGGTGTGTTTCAAGCTCGCAGCGTCTTCAGAGGAAGAGCGAAAACATGGCTGATGCTTTTTTTTTTTGTTAAGCCTGTTGTTAACACGGCTGGTGCTTTCATGGACGTGCTGCGTTCGATGGACGCCAGAAAATCTGAATCTTCATTTACTTTTAAAGGAAAACTTCAACATTTACAGGGAAGGGTTTGATTTCTTTCTAAAGGAAGTGAGGAAACTGGTTTATGTGATACGTCTATGTGCTCAACCTGCAACCTGTTAGCTTAGCGTAAAGAAAGGACAGCTAGCCCACAGCTAGGCTAGGCTAAGCAGCTAGATGCTAACTCTATGATCATATTCACCATGTTGATATGTGCGAAGTCTCGAAGCAGAAAAAAAACTTCACCTCTGAAAAATGTCAAAACTTTTCCTTTAAAAGTAAAACAACGTCAAATTTCGGTGAATTTAGATTTTCGAAGATGTTACGAACATTTTCACAGTTTTGGGCCAAAATATCTTCAGATCAATTGATTGGTGATGAAAATGATCAATAATCACTGCAGCTCCACCTGAAACACACACACACACACACACCCTAAGTTATTTAAATCCACGTATGCGACTGTTGACAGATTCAAAATGATGCGTAAACTTGGACGTGCTGACATGCTAAGCTAATAATTAGCAAGCTAATCATGAGATCGATAGTGTTTTGTTGACAGAGAATCTGAATCAAGAGTTTATAATTACGACTGACGGAGACGACCGATCGACCAATCAGATCTCCAGGTAGCGATGAGAACAAAAACCAAAAAAGAGAAAGTGCGATGAAGAACGAGCTGAGCCCAGACGAGGTCGGGCGACAAAACCAAAAGACAAAAAAGAAAAAAAAAAAAAGACAATGTCCTCTCCTCTCATTGGCCGACAGCTTGTAGCCTCCTCACCAGCCCCCCCTCTGTGGGAGGAGACAAACTGGGCATGGTTACCATGGTTATACCCCATCCCCGCATCCCCTCCTGGCCTCCTCCTGCTGCCCCCCCTCCCTCTCCCTCTGAAGGGCCTCCTCGACCCCCGGTGGCTCGGGATCGGCGGTTTGAATCCCTCCATCTCCTGCCAGTCGTCCTCGGTGCTGCAGCCCACAGACAGCACCTCTGTCATGGCCACGGTCGACAGGTGACCCCCCCCCCTTGGCTCCGGTGCTCCCAGGGGGACGAACTGTTTGTTAGAGCTGAACGACTTCTGGTGCAGACGGTAGGTGTTGTTGTCACCGGAGACGGTCACCTTGGAGACGACACTGTACGGTAATGGAGAGCCAGGGCTGCTGTTGCTGGGCTTCATGGTTACCATGGAGACATCGGGGGAGTCAGAGTTCGAACCAGAGCGACCTGAGAGAGACGGAGACGGAGGCAGAACTTAACCACCACCACTACTACTACTGCAGTATTATCAGTATTACTACTACTGCTACTACAATATTACTAGTGTTACTACAAGTAGTATTACTGCAATTACGACTACAACTACTAATGCTACTATTACTACTGCAGTATTATTAATATTACTACTACTGCTGCTAATATACCAAATACTACTGCAGTATGTCTACTACTGTTAAACTTACTACTACTACTACTACTACTACTACAACTAAACCTTGTGGTAATCCTGCCACTCTACTTAACTAAGGGTAATACTAACATTAATATTAGTGTGTGTGTGTGTGTGTGTGTGTGTGTGTGTGTGTGACATACTATAGGCCTGTTGTTGAGGGGGGGGTCCACCAGCAGCACAGCTTTGGTCTCCCCCTGTGTCTTCTTCATCCCTGATGGAAAAAATAAAAACGTTGTAAACCTCTGCGCCCCCTGGTGGCCGCAACACAAACTGCCTCAAAGTTAAAGGACTTCATTACCCAGAAACCCTTTGTACAGTCTGTGAATGTCGACCTACCATAACTGTTCTGAACCACCATGGTCCTGTTGTTGTTAGCATTAGCCATGTTAGCAGCAGCAGGACCCTCCAGAGAACCAGGGGCTCGTCCAGGTCCGTGCCCAGGCATCGAGTCTCCATTGAGGGGCTGCAGCTGCTCCATCAACCCCTGACTCACCTGGAGGTCGTCGGGGGTGGATGAGGACTGGTATCCCAGGGAGGACGGGGGGTACGGAGGCATGCCTGGGGGGTACAGCTGGGGTCCCTGCCCCTGACCGTGGTGGTACCCCTGAGATGACGGAGGCAGAGCTGAGTAGGGTGGAGGCGGTGTGGAATACGCCCCAGGGTAGTTCCTGGGTGGGGGCATCTGTTGCCATGTCAGCGAGGGGCCGGGCATCCTGTGAGGCGGAGGCGGCGGCTGAGTGACGGGGTAGCCCGCCTGGCTGTAGGAGGGCTCACTGGGCTGACGGGGGGCTCAGCGGGTGGGGGCTGGTGGTGGTGGTCGTAATGAGGAGGCAACATCGGCGCTGACGTCGGAGGGTACGGCGGATACGCCTCCTGGTGGGGGTGGGGGGGTTGGAGCAGGGCGGGAGCTGGGGGGTGGGGGAGGAGGAGCGTGAAGGCATCCTGGTGTGGTGCATGGTGTGGGTTTGTTGAAGGGGGAGAAGGTACAAGTAGGGGGGGAACAGGGGGTTGGAGTAGGCCTGTGGGGGGGGGGTCAACAAACAACAACAACAATCACTAACTTCTTTTGATGCATCTATTGATTCACAGTTTATAGATTCTTAACTTTATAAACCTGATCAATGATCAATAAAGCGTCCTGTGACTCACCTTGACGCCCAGGTTGAAGAAAAACCTCAGGATGTTCACGTCTGTGGAGGAAACACACACACACACACACACACACACACACACGCACACACACAGAGTCAGAGATATTGATGATTATTGATCGATCACATATTAAAACAGCAGAAGGTTTCTCTGTGTCAGTGAGTTTAATGTAAACCAAAGCTCCGCCCACCTTGAGGCAGGTCGTCTCCTGATTTGCTGGAGGAGAAGGGGGGCGGCGGCGCCGGGGTGCCCTTCTCTCCGAGGGGGAAGCCGGGGTAGAGGGGGTCCTGGTAGAGCTGGGACAGCTTCTGTAGCGGAACAGCTCCTGGGATGGACTGGGGGTGAAGAGGAGGGGGAGGAGTGGGGGTGTGTCCAGACTGGGGGAGGAGAGGGGGGTGAGCCGGGGACTCAGACTGAGGCGGAGGGGGCGGGGTTTCTGTTTGGTTCTGGGTTTGGAGAGAAGAGGTCAGGTGAGCTGGGGGGAGGGAGGGGTGTGGGAGGTGAGAGGGGGGAGGAGGCTGAGCCGGGTCGGTGTGGAGGGGGACACTGGGGACGACGGAGGGGGGTGAGCAGAGATGGGGACGGAGGCTGGATGGGCGTGGGGGTAGGAGGCTGCTGGAGGGGGGTGAGAGGAGGACTGAACCTGGACCTGGACCATCTCAGACTGGGACTGGGCCTGAGACTGGACCTGAGGGAGGGGGAGGGGGGTCTGGGTCTGGATCTGTGGAGGGGGGAGGGACACTGGGGGCTGGAGGTGAGGCGGAGGAGGCTCTTGGGTCAGTGAGGTCTGGTCTTGGACCTGGGACACCGAGACCTGGTTCTGGTTCTGGTTCTGGTGACTCTGAGGCGTCGCAGGAGGAAGTCCAGAGCTCAGAGCTGAACCTGAGAGACAAGAGACGACCAATCAGATCAGAGACAAGAGACAAGAGACGACCAATCAGATCAGAGACGAGAGACGACCAATCAGATCCAGGGAACAAAGTCTGACTCACCTGGAGCGGGTGGAGGCTGCTGGACCGGAGCAGCATGATGGATGATAGAGGAGGAGGAGGAGGAGGTGGGAGGACTGGGGGAGTGACGGAGGGAGGGGACAGGAGGGGAGGAACGGGGGAGAGAGGAGGGAGGGAGGAAGCCCTGAGCAACGATGGGAGAGGGGGCGATGGGAGCGATGAAGGTGGGAGCAGGCACTGAGGAGGGTGGAGGAGGAGAGGCAGAGGATTTAGGAGGAAGCGAGGAAGAGGAGGAGGAAGGGGGGGAGGAGAAGATGAGGAGGAGAGGGTGGGCAGAGCTGGGGGTGATGATGACGCAGCCGGGAGAACGGGGGTGAGGAAGGAGAAGACGGTGGCGGAGGAGGGGACGGAGGGAGGAGGAAGAGGAGGGGGAGCACCGCCCGTCAAAGAGGGTTTGGTGCTGGGTGCAGCAGCAGCAGGAGGAGGAGGAGGAGACGCTGACGTAGCTCCAGCTGCTGAAGCATAAGAATGTGTGTTTGTTTTAGGTGTCGGGGCAGCTGGGAGGGTGGAGGAGGAGGAGGAGGAGGAGTTGCAGACGGCGCAGCAGTAAGTTTGACAGCAGGCAGGGTGGGGGGGACGGTGGGTGTAGTAGTCTGTGCAGCAGGTGCAGTAATGGTTGTGGTGGGAGGGGTGGAGGAGGATGTGGGTCGTTCTCCAGCAGAGGGCGACGCCGCTCTGACGTCTTCAACCGGACTCTTCTGAGAGGAAGGAGGAAGAAACAGGAAGTCAGCTGCTGTCGTCATGACAACGTCGCCATCATCAGGAACATCTGGACAGAGAGCTTTAAACTCACCGTCTTGCTCCTCTGAGACCTCCTCTTATCTCCACCCTTCTTCCTCCCTCCGTCTCCCTGAGGCCCCGCCTGAGCCTGAGACGTTCATGACATCACGTTAAAATCTACTTCCTGTTTACTGATGATGATGATGATGATGATGTCACAGGTGTCACTCACCCCGAGGGCAGGGAAGCTCTCCTCATCTCTGAGCTGGATCTCCACCAGCGCCACGTTCCTCTCCTCCTCCTCTCGGGCCAAACGCTCCCGCTCCGTCAGGCCGAACTCCACCGTGCTCATCGACTTCCTGCAACATTTCAAAATAAGATCACTCGCACGAGTCGAGGTCATTTATCGGCGTCATTCTCTCTCTTTGAACTCCGTCTGAAAACACTAAACTTTGCACAGGTGAATATTTACCTGCTGCAGGCGTCAGAGAGGAAACAGGAAGTGTTTCATCTTCATATTAACAAGTCGATGAAACCTGCAGCTCTAATTAGAGCTTTTATTTTGAAACTCCCCCAAACACTCATTACCTTCCCACCTTCCACAACATAAACACACACACACACCGACCTGGTGGTCTTTGCCCCTCCCTGCTCCTCTACGGTGGCCTGTGGGGGCCAGGAGTGCTGCTTCAACATGCGCCCACTGGAGCCTGGCGCCGTTGCCTGGGAAACAGAGGATGAGGAGGAGGAGGATGATGATGGGATGGACTTCCCCTGCCTCGGCCTCGACCTCTCTCCCACGAGTCTGAGGGAGAAAAGACGTTTTTTTTTTAGTTCAAGAACGACAAACAGGAAGTTAAGTAACTGTGTGTGTGTGTGTGTGTGTGTGTGTGTGTTTGTTTTCTCCACCTCCACCTCCGTAGCCGTTACTGAGTCTCTTCTCCTTGTTGGCCACGGTGCTCCAGCTGTTCTCTTCACCAGGAGGACGGAGACCCCACAGAGGTACATGTCTACACACACACACACACACACACACACACACACACACACACACTCTGTTATTTGTCCTATGATTCATATAAACCTGCTCAGATCACATGACTGATGATGTTTGATGAAGGAGGAGTCTGAAGAAATAAAAACAGCACTGTGTGTGTGTGTGGTGTGTGGTGTGTGTGTGTGTGTGTGTGTGTGTGTGTGACCCACCTGTTGCCCAGTCCGTCGACGTAAACCAACACCTTGCTGCTGTTGTCAGGAGGAACTTCTTTGATCGTTGCATTGTACCTGCGACCATCAATACGTACCTACACACACACACACACACACACACACACACAGTTAACTTCACGGGGAAAATGACGTGTGGCTCATCTGAATACAGCCTCTGTAGTGACACACACACACACACTCTCTCTCTCTCTCACCCGGCAGCTGTCTCCTGCAGCGTACTGCATCCCTGCAGCGATGGAGTAATCCATCTTCTGCTGGGCTGAAAGAACAAAGATCATTAACTCGGAGCTGATCACAGATAGTTTGATCCGTCTCTTCTTCCAATAACCCAGTGATTGTCAGAGTGTGGGACGCGTCCCTCTGGTGGAGGACAGTGATATGACAGGTGGAGCGTGACAAGCTGACGTCCGGACCTGAACCGAACCTGATCGATTATCAGTTTCAGCAGAAACTTGTAAAACAGTGAGGTGATCGATCGATCTCTTCACAACCCTTCATCAGCCATGGACACACACTTCTCCACAGTGTGTGTGTGTGTGTGTATGTGTTACCTCTCTTTGTCTTGTGCCAGATGTCGTACTCTACGTTTCTGAACAGGGTCGGGTTCAGTGAACGCCTCACTCTCTCAGGCAGCTGCCGGCCACGCCCACGACCCTGACACACACACACACACACACACACACACACACATTACTTATTAGGCAGGTGAACCGAGCCTTATGACATGTACTGGCTGTGTGTGTGTGTGTGTGTGTGTGTGTGTGTGTGTGTGTGTGTGTGTGTGTGTTACCCTGTAGCTCTGGTTGTGTCTTGTGTTGTTACAGTTTCGACCCTGAATCATAAACAAACACATGATGAAAACGACAACAACAACGACAACAACAACAACAACAACAGGTCAGAAAAGAATCAAGGAAATCAACCAATCAAAGATCAATGCAATGATCCGATCTAACTGATTAGTTATTGATCAGCAGCAGAAGAAACAAACAACACAAAGAGACAGGAATAAACAGACTGAGGTGACGTGACGACAGACGAAGCAGCAGGTCCAGGTTCTCACCACAGCGGCTCGTCCATCTCTGCGTCGGACTCGTCGCTGCTGGTGCAGGCGGCCATGTTGTCGTCAATCAGGTGGTTGTTGGAACGAGGCGTTCGCTGACATGGACTCAGAGCGGAGCGTTCGACACGAAACACAGAGTCGTACAACAGCTCATACAGGACAGCTGCAACACACACACACACACACACACACACGTTGATCAGTAAATACTTATGTACAGTATATACAGGTCTGTGTTTTTAACCACTGTCTCCATGACGACAGCCTGTATGTCGACCACGTGATGCTAAGCGTTGATAACGATAACGATCTGTCGCATGTGACTCCAGCTGCTGAGTCATGATCCACTCAGATGTTTAAATGAACTCGACTCCGTGTCACCATGGTGCCTCGCAGGATTTCAAAATAAAAGCCTCTGCTGCCAAAATAACCTGCAGCTGCAGAATCTTCACCTAAAAACCTGCAGGTGTTTCCAGCAGCTTTAAATCCTCTCTGTCCGGTCAGCGTGGACCGTCCCACTGTCTTATGGGTTCATTAATATTACAACACATAAGCGAGGACTCACACTGGCAGAGAGCAGCGCTCCTGATGTGGCCGATGGGATAAACACTGTCGTAGTGATTCCCATTGAGAAAACACAGCCGCACCTGAAGAGACAAGAGAAGAAGAAAGACTGAGTAATTACAACACACGAGCTTCACATCAGGGCTCTGTGTTTTATATCTGTGGCTGTAAAAGTTTCCATCTTATACAAATCTGATGTAAAACAAAGTTTTCTCCTGTGTTTGAGGTTTGAAACTAGAGTGGATGCTGATGACAGACGGTGCGTTCACTGGTCAGAGGAGGAAACAGTCGTTGTAGTTTCACCTGCTCCTTGAAGTTGTTGTTGGTGATCTTGACTGGAGGTTTCCCCGGCTCCTGGAAGATCAGGAAGTCTCTCCTACAGAGACAGAGAGACGAAGGCTCAGTGACTCATCATCATCATCATCGTCGTCGTCATCAGTCTGTTGAATCAGACCGACGCTCATCTTTCTTTCTTTCATGTGGATAAAGTCATAAATAAGGTTTCCCTCTGCTGACTCTCTCTCTCTCTCTCTCATCGTCTCTGACAGATTTTCTCTCTCTGGGGTTCGTTTCTGTTGAACAGACGTCGGGACACGGGCTGAGACTCGTCTTTATTTCCTCTGTGGCAGCTCGAAGCTTCAGAACCTGCAGCAGGTTCAAACTGAGCTGATCAAACACACACTGACTAGAAACAGAATATCTGATGTGTGTGTGTGTGTGTGTGTGTGCGTGTGTGTGTGCGCGCCTCACACTCTGTCAAACCCCATCTACAGAAAAAAGGACGAGTCTCAAACAAACACACCGACAGAACAAATGACACTGAACAACAACTGGACATAAACGCAGGTGAAGAGGTCGATCGGAGGAAACGTTTGAGTGACGTGTGAACGATGTTTGTTCGTGATGACAGACTTTGTGTGACTCATCCTGATCACTGTAAAATCACTAAAGTAAAATAAAAAGGTTGTTTTCATTTTCAAACAAGTGGTTAAAGTTTGTGAGTCAAACCACCGAGGAAAACAAACCTGGTGTCAGATGTTTACCAGAGTCAGACTGACGGTACATGAGCTGGAGAGAACTCAACAACAAATGTCAGAACAGAGACAGACAGCCAGTGGAGTCTGGGTCCAGCAGGGGGCGCTGCCGCCTGCTTTCACACAGCTCTGACTTTGATCACAACTCTTTGAAAACAAAACGTGATTCAAGAATCATTAGTTTTGTTGTCTCCCCAATTGTCGATAAAGTTTCAGCCTTCAAAACAGTTTACTCACTTGTACATGACGGCCAGCGCGTTGATCTCCACCTCTCCCACCCATTGCTGAAAAAAAAAAAAAAAAAAAAACACAGAACACGTCAGGTTCAGTTTCAGACCCGTCGTAGGTGAATCATGTGATCAGTCATGACGGAGAGGAAGCTGTGATTTACCTGAGGGTCCTGAAGCTTACACAGGTAATCCTGAAAGTCCCCTTCAATGAACTGGGGAGTAAAAACACACACACACGCTCAGATGAGCTCCGACATCTCAGACCACAGTGACACCTGATGCCAAACACACACGCTTTGTTCTGTTATGATCATCAAGTCCTAACAATGGTTTGTTTGTTTTGGGTCGTCGTGGAGACCGTTGCCGAAGAACAAAGTGAGGTCACCGTCGTCTCTGTGTTCGGATTTAAACTTTAATAAAACAAAGTCAAGGTTCAATGAGGAAGAAACGGAGCAGAATCCGGCCTGGCCACATCATACTTCATCTGTGAGTCACCTGTGCCCTGATCTGATTGAAGGTGACACCAATGGCATTGTGGGAAATGTAGTAAAGCCCTGCAGTGGTGACGGCGTCGCCCCGTCATAAAACCTACAAGAACTTTTGCTTTCAGTTCTTGATCCTGTCGTTTCAGACCGAGACACAGAGACAGAACCTGCCGTCCTCTGTGGACGTGTGTGTGTGTCGGTGTGTGTCAGTGTGTGTGTCGGTGTGTGTCGGTGTGTGTCAGTGTGTGTCGGTGTGAAGATCAGTAGACATCAAAAACACTCTGCTGTCACTCCGCAGTACACACCGCCTCATAGGTCTCCCTGTTCTTCTTCAGGAACTGCACACATTTGGCACGAACTTCGGTGTGAAGGCTTTGGGAGTGCAGAACCTGGAGGAGGTCAAAGGTCAACAGGAAGAGAAATTACTACTACTACTATAACCAAATAAGGCAAATTAGACGGCTACAGTTTGATCCACTTGTTTCTGCAAATTCAAACTTCAGCTTATTGTTGATGAGTTTCTCAGTGTGAGATGAGACGTGTCCAAACCACAGCGACTGGTTTCAAAAGTTTAAATCTTGAGATATTGTTCACTTTAAAATCTGTTATGATCTTTAGAAACAATGTGATCAGATACAACAGTCCTGTTTAAACCCACCGTCCATTACAGTGATACTGCTGAGTCTCTGTTGTTGTTATCAGCAGCAGACAGGTGTTCAGTCACCTGTACAGTCTTTATGGAGGCAGACAGGTGTTTCTACTAGTTGAACCACTTCCTCAGTGTCAGACAGGACTGCTGGGTTACATGTCGGGTTACACCTGACATGTAAGTGTTACATAAATGTGTAAAAATAAACACGCTGTACTGCTTTTAAACAACTTGTACTTACTGTGTGAACTCACAGTCACTTCACAGAGGAGTCCAGCTCCGCAGTTCATGGCTGTAAACTTTACCTGTGTGAGCCATTAGTTTTAAAACTGAGCTGAATTTACCATCAGTCACTTCAACATTACTCGGCTGCTGTTAGCCCGTGTTAGCACAACAAACAGTCCCGGTCCAGCCGTCACCTGCACTCAGTTAGCCGCTCACAAACTTCACGCTAACGCTTTGATTTTCCATCCCAGCACTTTACCTGCTCGGCGACAGCTCGGAACAAGCACGACCGTCTTTGGCTATCTTCTTCCGATGAAAACCGATCGATTGGAGATAATCATCCATCTGCTTCTCCGCTCCTCGCTCCGCATTATGCGTGTGTCCGTCGCTGTCCATGCTAGCGGACGCCGCTAGCCGCTGCAGCTAGCTAGCTGCCGAGCCGACGCTACCTGCGTGTTTGACGGGTTTGACGGCGAGCGGTTAAAACTTTTGCACGCCAACGGTTACGAGTTGTCAATATCTCGACCGAAACGGGGTGAAGTTACTACATCTACGACCCGACCGGTGTCCGAAACCTGAACTGCGGTGTCTGGTTTCGTTTTCCAGGAAGCCCCGCTCGTCTCGGAGAAGCTGCTTGTGATTGTCAGAAAGTGAAAGTACAACTTTAGCTAGCTGAGTTAGCACGCTAACAGTAGCAACACACCCCCTTCTTCCTCGGCGGTTTAGTTAGACACAACGGCCACGGAACTTCCTGTTGTGCCCACCAAAATAAAACCGCCACAGTTAATAAAGGGGGTTAAATCTGTGAAAATAAACATAATAGTCGAGAGTTCAGAGACATAATCACTGATCAGATGATTTATAAAAAAAATGATTCCGGGGGTATAATAACAACGACAACAATAATAATAAAAACACGACTTTCAAAGTAAAACCCTCGCTGTCAATCCACAAAGCTATCAAAATAAGAGACTTTCAAACTGATCACAACTTAAAAAGAAAACGTAAATTGCTCTCATCATGAATCAATTAAATACTGAACACATATAATGCAGTTTTATCCGGTGTGTTTGTGTCACGTGGAGGGAGAATCCCGCGAAATCCCGAGATCCACGTGGTCGATCAAGGGACAAAACAAATGTGGACACCGCCCACCGCCCAACATCAAGCTGCCCAACGTTAGGGAGACCGGAAACTGGCATCAACAGCAAACACATGGTGCTGAGGGAGGGAGGTCTTGAAATGACCCATCATCACATGTACCAAGGACGATGAGGCCACACATGTCACACATAAAGGAGTATATCATCATAACATACGTCAGATAAACCCACCAGATATATGAAGATATCATTTTTATAACATATGTGATAAATGTGTATATGTCCATCCACATAATGCATTTTATATGACATTAAATGTGCACATCATATCAGTCACATCAGATACGTGTCTAACAGGTTTCATTTCAATTTACCTATATTTTACATATGGATTATCAGCGTATCTATGACCTTTGTGTGTGGGTATACAGGGGCTCCGCTAATCTGTCAAATCTCTTCCTCCCTCTCTCATCCCTCTCTTTCTGTCCTCTTTCCGGCCTTGTGTGGTTCCTCCAGCTCTTCCTGCCACAGCAGTATTGATTTTCAGCCCTGCAGAGAGAGAGCGACTGGGTGTTGGCAGTTAACGCTGTGTGAGTGCGTTTGTGTAACGCGGACACTGATCTGGATTCAGCAGCTCATCTTTTCTTCTTCATCCATTCAGATGTGGTGTTCAGGATCAACCTGATGAATAACACCGAACGTTGATGTGACCTCCCCCCCCCTCCCCTCCCCTCCCCAAGGACACGGAGGTGAAGGTGCTCTGCTCCACCAGCTGGGGCATCAGATCTTCACCAAACACCTCAACACCTTGGATATGTTTCAGTGTGGTGTAGGTGTTCATAATCCCCTGAGGATGACTACTATAGATTTCAGTGATCCTTGACCTTTTCCTCGACCATGAGCTCCACATGTGTGATTGAGATCATGTTGATGTGTTCAACACTGACATCATGACAGAGTTAACGGTTTGTTGATATCACATTGGATGGATCATCTAGGCAGGTGACAGGAGTAGAAAAACGACAGGCATTATGCTAAGCTAAGTTAAGCTAACTGACTATCGCCGACGCCTACAGCTTCACATGTAGCAACAAACATGTGAAAAGCGTCAAACCACTGAGCAGGAAAGTGAATCAACAGAGCTACATGCTAAGTTAGCATGGCAACAGACACAGACATGTCAAACAGCTTCTTTAAACTTCACAGGAGAGATCAGATCCACGTGACCTCCTCTGTGAACAGTGACAATCTGTTGGGTTACAACATGTCCTTCTCAGGCCTTGACCTCTGACCTTTTGAACATGTGAGGGAAGAGAGTGATGTCTCCTCCTCCTCCTCCTGTCTTTCTGTTTTTATCCTCTGACCTCTTCGTCACCTGTTCTTCTTGCCTCTTTCTCACCTCTCTCTCTCTCTCTAACACTCTCCCTCATTTTGTCTCCTCCTCTTTCACATCTCATCATCTTCCTCCACCACCTCCTCCTCCTCCTCTGTATCAGCTCTCCCCCTCCCCCCCCTTTTCACCCTCCCTCCTTCCTGTCCTCTAATAACATTTGCTGAAATCTAATAATGACCTTTGTGTTTTTTTTTCTTGCCCTCCCCCGGCCCCTGCGCTGCTCGACGATTCGCCGAGCCCTCAGCTGCTCCTGACCAATCGATGGGCCTCCTGCTTGCCGCCATGGAGACCTACAACATGCCAGGTAACCATGGCAACCAGTGAGGAGGGGACAGGACCCATGGCGATTGACACTTATCCTCCCCTCGTTTGGTGAGTGTGGCGTGTGACCTTCATCCCTGGTTTGTCTGGAAAATGACTTAAAATCTGCTCCGTTCGTTTCTGAGCTAAGTGACTGCGTTTAGATCATGTCAGCTGATCTGTGGCGTGAAACAGCTGTGGTGCTGTCACAGACACACACACACACACACACGAGTGAGACAGAAAATGACGTCACAGACACAAAATTACAAAGATGCACAAAATGACCTCAAAGAGACAGAATGGATACAAAGAGACAAAAAATGACATAGAAGAGTCACAAAACGACATCAAAGAGACAAAGATGACTTCAAAGAGAAACTAAAGACATCAAAGGAAGAAAAAGATTTCACAGAGACAAAACGGACACAAAGAGACACAAAATGAACCCGAAGAGACACGAAAAATGACTTCAAAGAGACACGAAAACATTGAAAGAGACACAAAAGACATCACAGAGACAACAACACTGCCACCCGCCCACTGAAAGAAAACGTGACTGGGGAGAGTCAGATGAAATTAAACTTTATTGATCATTGCAGCAGCAACAGTAACAGGATACAGCAGATAGAAACAGAAAAAAAAGAGATCTGAAGTAAATAACCGGAGATGAACATGAGTCCGGAGGTGGGCGGGTCTTTGTGTTTCATGCTCGTCTGCGTGGAGGTAAACTGTTGAAATGAAGCGTGCAGGCAGAAATCAGCTGTCGGGCCCCGCGGAGGAGCCGAGCACCATTGACTGTAGATACACTTCATATGAAAACGACGTGTGTGTATGTGTGTGTGTGTGCGCGCTCAGTGTGTTTCCTTGTAGCTGCTCTATTTTTGTGGGACTTTCAGGTTCAGGTTCGGACGGACGACGGGTTACGACGACATGACAGTTAACGACACATCACCTCTTTGCACACGCTCAGATTGTCCATCAATAAAGAAGTCAGAACATGTAACATCAACATGAGTGAAAATCTACAAAAAGACGTGATTCTGTTAAAATCTTTATTTGTTATAATGTGCAATTTAGCTTTTAGCAAGCAAGCTAGGTAGCGAGGAAGCTAATCATTAGCTTTAGCTTCCTTTAACCTGGTGATCAGACTAAATTTCCACCTAATGAAAAAGTTTGGCATCAATTAAAAACTTCTGAAGTCGATCATGAAATAAATTCAACTAAAAGTCTGTCACTTGTATTTAATCCTTCTGCACTGTAAGCTAGCTGTTAGCTGTTAGCTTGTTGACCGTCACAACAACGCGACAGAGGAGCATGTGCAGGAGACTGATGCAACATTAACTGCAGCAAAAAGGTCCAAACTCAGTTTTCGTGGCCCGATGCTGGGTTCGTGTCCTGTCAGACGTCGAGCACAAACGCACCTGAAAACCAAACAAACATGGACGCTCAGCTAGTTTATCGCTTTTCCAGTTGCTATAAAAGATTTAATTCACGTTTTCCAGATTGTGAACGTTACACATTATAAATTTCAGGTAGTGTCATCAGACCTGCTGGATGTGTTGTCGCCTGTGATCTTCAACTTGTCCTTCGACATTGTTAAAACAAATGGTCCACATGTACTTTCACTGGACATTCAGGTTCTGTGAAGATTTTAAAAAACAAACAAACAACAACAAACGGGAAAAAGAAATGTTGCGCGTTTTTTTTTTTGTCTCAGCAAAACTACATTTAGTGCAACTTCAAATTAAACATTTCAGACTCTGTGGAGCCCCCTTTTGTCATGTAAACACAAATACATTATCAATATACAACACAAATATCAGAAATATCATCACTGTCCGTCAGAAACCTCGCGCCCTTAAAAATCCTGAAGAGAGAAACAAAATTAGATTCCACTCGTATCATTAACAGACATTCATGTTAAAGATGTAAATGTTTTCTTTGATAATAA
>JAFELL010002223.1:0-23887 GCA_019059645.1 Caranx melampygus | reverse complement strand
AACATGTCCTCGTTGTGTTCAGAGGAAACACGATCTGGATTTAATTACTTTTCCCTACAACAACAGATCTGCTGCTGCACTTTAGTTTACGACTCAGACACATTTCCCATCATCTCATTAAACTTTTTAAAATAACTCTGAAATATGTGTGTGTGTGTGTGTGTGTGTGGTCAGCTCTGATGTGAGGTGCACAGGTGAATATCACCTGTGTCTTTTACTAACAGTTCATTAAGAGCCTTGTTTTGTGTGCGCAGTGCTGCAGAGCTTTAACTTTACATACAGTCACAGAAACCGTCTCCGTCCCGCAGGGAAACATCTGAAAAATGTCAGGTTGAGAGAAAAAAGGACGTACAACAGTAAAAGTACCATAAAATAGTGATAATAACAAACACAGTAAGTGATACAGATTCACATGTGTGAACAAACTCCCGACATCCGATCTCTTCCTCTCCTCCTCAGAAACTCATCTCTGAGGAATCCAGATCTCAGACCGCCGCCTGCCGCCCGGGGAGACCAGCAGCCGGACCCACGTTTAAAACCCGTCGCTCGTGTTTCTCGTTCCCTTCTCCTTTGCTTCCTCTTTCTCTCAGATCACTTTTCTCCTCCTTCTCCTCCTTCCCTGATAACGGCTTCGCTCGATGACAAAAACAAAGAGGTGGTGACGACGACCGTGGAGATCTGCTGTTCTGTCCTGTCACCAGCCGACGGGTCACCGAACGCACCCCGAGGCCGCGGACAGGATGGGTGGAGGGGGCCCCGAGTGGCAGCAAGGTGACAAAGGTGCCTATTGATGGAAATAACATCAGGAGAGGAGGAATGGGAGGGAGGGGGGAGGGAGGGGGTCACGGGAAATGAGGGCATTTGTCTTTAAGGAAGAGATCGGGTGGCCGGCCATCTTTCTGGGCCCCCACAATCACTGTTGTCAGTGTGGCCCTGCTATAGCACAAAAATACAAGGGCCCTTTATGAGCAGGGGGGGTAATTGAGGGGTATAGGTACTGTGTATGTGTGTATTAGAAAAAGAAGGAGACAGATACCACAGCACAGGTGCCTGCTCCTTTAAATGGCTGCTCAGGTATGAAGAGGGTGGGGAGGGACGGCTGGCTAAAGTGAGTGAGTGTTTGTGTGCGTGGAGGAGGAGGTGGGTGATGGTGGGGAGGGTGTTAAAACCTTCTACCCCCTCATCTTTTTTATTCACTCATTCACAGTCTTCTCTTTCTTCCTGCAGCAGAACAATAAGACGGGGAAGCCCCTCTCGCCTCAGGGTGGTGCTGATGATGGTGCTGCACAGGAACAAGGCCGCCACTGTGCTGCTGATGCTAACAGGTGCACACACGCGCACACACACACACACACACACACACACACAGCAGCGTTTGCAGCTCATTGACCAACGATCACAATGATCATGTGACCGGCACTCACTCACAGCTTTAATTCTGTTTCTACTTTAAAGGAAAAATAACTGATCAATAATCATCCGTCAGTTTCCCTCCATCACAGCAGACGACAGGTGGAGTCAGTGGAAACACTTCACACCACAGTGACAAGTCACAAAGTCCAACTGAGCAGCTCTCATTGACTCTGTCCGCTCACTAACCGCTCTTCATTAAAAACAGCCTGCTCAGTCCTACTGATCAGCTCAGGTATTGATCCACTGATCATCTGGAGTGGATCGATTAAGAGTCAACTGTTCCTTGTAGTTTATCTCAGTTCCTCAGCAGCAAGATCAAACTCTTTTTGTCTCTCAGCTCAGAAGACGGTGATGATGATGATGAAGCTCTTGGTGATTGATCACTGATATTAGAGTAATTTCACGAGTGAGTTGTTGACAGGTTTAAAAGTTCAGTGAAAAGTTGTCAGAGTGAGAGGTCACACTCTGCTGTTGTTTTCTTTATTCTGTAGTTCTAACAAATCCAGCAGAGTGAGACCTCCTTCCTCTGGAGGATCACACCACAGCAACATCAGGTCGTTCCTGAGTCTGACTTTATATATGTGTCCCTGAACTAATCATACATGTTACTAGGGCGCACACACACACACACCACACACACACTCATGTACACACACTCAGACAGAGGAGCTAACTGAGCTGTGATAATGATGGCTGGATGTGTCTAATCACTGATAGCAGCTGATCCCACACTGATTAACTCACTGACACCGTTTACAGACTGACATACGATGGTAAACACAGAGCAACACACACACACACACACACACACAACACACACACACTCTCACACAGGCACGCACACACAGAACAACACACACTTGTAACTCTTTGTTAAAGCTTGTGAAATTAAAGCTTCCGTGTAAAACAGTTCCCCAGAGAATCTGTACATTTTAGATTCTTATAATGGCTCCTAACCCACAACACACACACACACACACACACACACACACTGTTGTACTAAAGTCCAGTAGCTCTCCAAAGTGTCTTCAGAGTGCTGTGATAAGCCGCTCCCTGTCGTCCTGCCTGCTCTGCTCCGCCGCCAGCTAACACACTATCACTGATCCACCGCCACAGATAAATCACACACACACACACACACACACACACACAGATGGAGACAAACAGCGAGGGGGACATACGTTTGCACACGCTGAGGATGACAACAACAAACCGTGCTGACACTACACAGGTTGTTATTTCCTGTTTTGAAGCAGGGTGGCTTTTCTTTACAGAGTCAAAACACCAAACTGCTGCTGCAGAGTGGAGGGGGACAGCAGACTTATCAGTGCACACACACACACACACACACACACACACACACAGGCAGGTAAGATTAAATACTCTTTCGTTCAGTCTTGCAGTGTTATCTCTCTTTCAGGTCTGTCTCCTTTTCTTTCTTTCGTGATATGACCTCCTGCCACAAAATGCCACTGTGTAGTCTAGCTGGGATTGAAGCTGCCTCCACACACACACACACACACACACACACATACACACACACACACAGAGTGAGGTGGGTGGAGGATATTGATAACAGTGTCATATTGATCCTGTACATTGCAGATGGTGGACAGTGAGACAGCAGCGCTGGTGGTGGACTCCTCATACACACAATAATGCTGAGTCAAGAGAGCGTGACTGTAAGCAACAGCAAGTGTGTGTGTGTGTGTGTGTGTGTGTCCCATGCAGACGGCGTCCCATCACCTCGGGAGGGCAGAGATAAGCAGAGTGTATGGGCTGAGATAAGATGGGAGCAGACACTGGGGAGACTGACTGACTGTAAGTGAGTCACTGTGGAGGGGTGGGGAGGTGTGTGTGTGTATGTGTGTGTGTGTGTGTGTGTGTGGGTGGGGTGGGGGGGTGTCACTGGGCCCCAGCACTCAGGAGGAAGAGCTTTTATTCTGAAGGAAACATCTACAAAACCTGAGTCGGCCTTTTTTTTTTTTTTTTTTTTTTACATCTCTACATGTTCAGGACAGATTTTCAGCCAATAATCAATAGTTCATATTCATTCATGTTTCTGATCCTACGTGTTCATACTGTGACGTCATCCTGTCGCTTCACTCTCTGATGTCATAATGACACTAAAAGCTGTTCATGCCTTTAACATGACAGTGGAAAGAACAGCTGTCAAAAATCAGATCAAATAAAAAGTAAACGCAGTGACATGACGTCGTTTATCAGGATGTTTATTGATCATGTCGTTTCTCCCACTTCTAACTCACATGATGTTTTATAATATCACACATGAAAACTGACCTCGGATCAGGCTCTGAGTTATTTTAAAGTTTCCTCACAAAATAAAAGCACATGTGAAATTCACATTCTCACCTGTGAAACATTAAGAGCGTGTGTGTGTGTGTGTGTGTGTGTGTGTGTCGTCTGAAAGTCAACCTGCTTGTATTAGGTGAGTGTGTGAACTGCAGCTTTTCACACACAGTGTAATAACCCACATGAACCTGTGAATAATGAGCAGGTCAGCAGGTTCATGAAGGGTAAAACATGGTCAGTGATCACACTGAAGTCAGACTGAGGTGAGCGAGGCTCAGGTGCCCGGCGTCCACCTGTCCTGATCTCTGCTGGACCTCAGCCTTCCTGCAGGAGCACGTGTTGGTTCCTGCAGGACGTGTGGTTCTCTGTGTGAGACCGAGAGACGGATCAGATTTAACGAGGTGTTAATTTCTGCCCCTCTGATCCGGAGCTGCTGCTGCTGCTGCTGCTGCTGCTGCTGCTGCTGCTGCCGGAGCTCAGACCCTCAGTCTTATTGGTAAAAAGTTCTGCCACACACAGGCTCCTGCTTCACCGGGTGAGACAAAGGTGATGTGTGTGATAAGATGCGGCGCCATAGCAGCGGCAGGACACAACACTGAACCCTGCTTATGCACACACACACACACACACACACACAGATAAGCATCACCTCCATCCCTCGGCCAGGCTCTGTCCTCCTGTCTCTCTGCTCTGAACCAGTTAGAGAAGAAACTGAAAACACACAGAGGACACTGGAGACGGAGGAGCCACAGATATGATACTGAGAGGAGGAGGAGGAGGAGGGGGAGGAGGAGCAGGAGGAGGTCAGACGCTCAGACAGGGGGAGCTGTGGTATCACAGGTGAGAGTCGACAGGTAAAGACACACTATCATCCAACAATATTCACCAGCTTCACCAAAGAGAATAGAGAAACATAAAGTCCTGTATAGACACAGTACAGGACCTACAGTATGTACATGTGTGTGTACATGTGTGTGTCATGTGTCAGATTTACCTCTCATTAGAAGAAACTATGAGGATTATTTACCTACTCTGACTCTTTCGCTGAGCAACAACACATCGTACAGAAGCTGCTGCAGTGTGGAGGGACTGTGGCCTGAACCACCTCTGGCTGCATCGTTTCATCTCTGACACTGAACGTGTGAATGTGGAGAAATCAACTGTAGGAACATTAAGTGTGTGTCCCTCAGATTCGTGTGTGTTGACATGGAGAGGGTCAGACATGACGACAGCATCACAGCTGTTCACATATATAATGTTTTAAAGTGTCTGACACGCGAGTGAAAACAGACATTACACTCGTCACACAGCGTGTGATACACACAGGGTTTAACTTCCCATCACATCCTCACAATCAAACACTTTGTCCTGTAAAACTGATTCTAACTCCTGCTTTGTTCTGACAGGACCCTATGTCATCATCATCATCATCATCATCATCATCATCATCATCATCATTATTAATATGACTATACATGAACCACGTGAACTGACCTGTGATCAGTGAATCAGTTCAGGTCACTCATCTGTTTACACCTCTTGGTATGTGTGACACACCTTTTAGTGACACGTGCTGCTAAAACCTCCTGACACCTGAGTGAACAGGGTGGGGGGAGGGAGGGGCTAACACCTCCTGACACCTGAGGGAACAGGGTGGGGGGAGGGAGGGCTAACACCTCCTGACACCTGAGGGAACAGGGTGGGGGGAGGGAGGGGCTAACACCTCCTGACACCTGAGTGAACAGGGTGGGGGGAGGGAGGGGCGGGGCTCTGAGTCAGAGAGAGGCCACGATCAGATGAGAGACGCGTGTCACAAGACGCAGCAGATAAAACATCTCTATCTCCTCAGACAGACAAAAGGCAGCAGGACGTAATGTCACGCAATAAGTGATGATCCCTCACACACACACACACACACACACACACACACACACACACACACACACCATGTAACAGCATTACAGCCTGAGAGTAGGAGACATATTTTAAAGGGGAATCCGCTCGTCTGTGTGTGATTGGATTAGACAGATTAAAGGAGACAGATGATGGGAATCAGCTCCGTGTGATGGACGACAGACTTTCAGGTTCAGATCAATCCAATCACAGCAGACTGTGTCACCACACAAACACAACACAACACAACACAAACACAACACAAACACAACACAACACAACACAACACAACACAAACACAACACAACACAACACAACACAACACAACACAACACAACACAACACAACACAACACAACACAAACAAAACACAACACAACACAACACAACACAACACAACACAACACAACACAAACACAACACAACACAACACAACACAACACAAACACAAACACAAACAAAACACAAACACAACACAAACACAAACACCACACAAACACCACACAAACACCACACAAACACAACACAACACAACACAACACAACACAACACCCACAGCTTCTGATCCTCGAGTGAGTCTGAGCCGGTCACATCAGACCACATCATGAATGTAAAAGAGGAAGTCACTGAGATTAGAGCATGTAAAAACAGTTGGACACACACGAGGGACTCACTGGTGCATCATGGGAACTCTAATGGTATAATGAGCTATGAAGTTAGCATTAGCGCTCCACATTATGATACGTATGCAATAGAAACACACACACACACACACACACACACGTATGAGCTATGAAGCTGCTGGGACATTTTTTTCCTCTGACAGGAAGTTCATCTCTTCCTTACAAAATAAAAGCACAGAGCAACAAACCATGTAAACACTGTCCAGTTAATCGACGACAGACAGACTCAGCTCATCCTCCAATCAGGAGCAGGTGAGATGTTACCATGACACTGAGACTGATCATCAGCTACAGTGGCTGAGAGGGGTCAAAACAGGAAGTGGGAATGCAAAGACAGAACTATCTGCCTCTGCAGACAGATATGTGAATGTGTGTGTTGTGCTGTTCATGGAACATTGTGTTGTTGTTGTTGTTGTGAATCCTGACGTGACTGATGTGGAACAGCAGACTGAGAAACGTCGGTATGGAGCAGAGAGAAGAAGAACTGGACTGGTTTTACAGAGTAGAAGAAGAAGACGTCAGGTAGAGGTGATGTCTCCTACCTGATCCTGCGTCCATGATGTTTGTCTGTCCTCGACGATCGGCCACCAGTCCTGAAGAGCTGGGCATGCTGACGGGCTCCGAACGCACCGGCTGGATCCTGCGCACACACACGCACACGCACACACACACACACACACACACAGTCAGGGCCTTTTCCTCCTGGGGTCAGCATTTTACTGTCAGTACCTGAACGCACCTCAGGCTGTGCAGGTCCAGGTCATCTGTGTCAAAGTCCAGCAGGGGCTGAGGGACGTCAGCGGGTCCCTGGGACTGAAGCACCGAGGACGAGGAGGAGATGACCGTGGTCTGGCCTGACGGGTGGATGGTCTTGAACTGGAACTGGGGGCCCATCCACAGGCGGCGGTGGGGGCCCGTGTGGGTCACGATCTCCACCTGAGGACACACACACACACAGATATTATCAGACCAGAACTACAAACATCAATCTGATGATCTGATCTGGATCTGGAGCTCAGGTGAACTCGGGTCGTGTTCACATGGAGCCAGGACGTCGTACACAGCAGATCCACTTCACAAAGATCTTCATCTACATGAACCTGGATAAAAACACCGTCAACACCGCGCTCGTTGATCTCTGAAGTGAAAGCTGGAGTAAAACAGCTGAGCTCAGAGCTCCTCCTCCTCCAGAGCTCTGCCTGACAGCATCAAGATCTCAACAGCTGTGTCTCTGTTCATCAGAATGTTGAGGTGTCTCTTCGCTGTAGCCATGGTAACCCCGCTCTCAACGGTTAACGCTGCCGTCAGAGGTGCCTCCGAAGCTGCTGCCTCCGTAAACCGTGTAGGCTGCGACCTCTGAAGGATCCAGACCCAGAGCTGAGACAGTGCTGCAGTAAACAAAGGTCAACACACCTGAGGTCAACACACCTGAGGTCAACACACCTGAGGTCAACGCACCTGAGGTCAACACACGTGACGTTCAGGAACCTAAAACTCTGTTCTCACCTGTTAATAAACACAAACACCAAGTTTCCAGAAATCTCCACTTGGACCAAACTATTTCAGAAGTAAGTGTTATCAGTGAGGCTCCAGCAGACGAAAGGTGAAAACACGTTCAAAGACATCGGTTTTTTTCAGACGCTCAGCTCCATGACCTCAGCAACATGACAAGACATCAACTAAAAGCCTGAGCTGCTCCTGCTCCACTCAGACTCTGATGACCATGTCAGGTCTCGTCAGAGTCTTTGCGTGAGCTGGGAGCAACGGCGGTGTGATGATGATGATGATGATGATGATGGTGGTGGTGGTGGGAGGGGCTTCCCATGGGGTTAATACGAGAGTGACACCAGCAGCAGCAGCAGCCTGGCGAGGTGAGGCCTGCTGGGAGGAGGAGATGGTGCAGCCTGGCAGCAGGTCCACGGGCGCCCGGGCTGAGTGGCACTAATGTGGGCTGAGAGTGGGGCAGGGTGGGGGGTGGAGCGGTGGTGGTGGGGGGGGGGCTCATAAACATCAGACAGCTCCTGCCTCCTCTGTGCGTCTCCTCCCACGCTCACGACAACTCCTCAACTCCCCGCAGCACTTAACACGTCCCTGAACGTCTCAGCGCTCACATCTCATTAACTTTACCATCGTCAGCTCTCACCTCCACTCAGGTGTCAACGTCTCTCACACACACACACACACACACACACACACACACACACGTGTTTAAACACTGAGGCTTCAGAGCAGATTCAGATTCCAGCACATGATCTGACACCGATTTTCTTTTACAATATTGATTCTTTATTATTATTTATCAATAAATGATCTGATCTTATCTTCTAGACTCATCAGAAAGTCATGTGACACATCAACAGTTTTAGCAAATTGATTATCAAGACTAAAAAAACAGGAAGGAACCCAACGGTCACTGAGAGAACAGCAGGTGAGCTGAGGCGACCTCTGACCTCTGACCTCTGACCTGAAGCTGAAGACTGTGACGACTTCAGAAACGAGACATTTTCACTTTGACACAATCAAACGTGTAAAAAGTGAGAGAGTCTGGAGGTTTTCTGCAGCCGCTGGACGAGCCTGTCACAGCTGTGCAAATTAGGCCACAGAAGGAGGGAAGAGGATTGTCACTGTGTGTGTGAGTGTGTGTGTGAGTGTGTGTGTGTGAGAGTGTGTGTGTGTGTGTGAGTGTGTGTGTGTGTGTGTGTGTGAGAGTGTGTGTGTGTGTGTGAGTGTGTGTGTGTGAGAGTGTGTGTGTGTGTGTGAGTGTGTGTGTGTGTGTGTGTGTGTGTGTGTGTGTGTGAGTGTGTGTGTGTGTGTGTGTGTGTTTTGCCAGTTAACACCATCAATGTCACGCCCAGCCGCAGAGCTGAGCAGCTGCCAGGCTGCTCTCTGCTGCAGGATGAAGGTCCAGATGTTACAGTCCAGTCCAGCAGCATCACCCCCCCCACCCCCCCACCCCCACCTCCATCTCATCAAAAAAGAGCCGGTGACATTTCGCCTCAGATTTTCTCCTCTCGCTCAGCTCGACCTGGTTCCTGAACATTTGGTTCAGTCCAGCACCTGCACAGGTGTTGTCTTTCTACCTGTGGAACGAAACAGGTTGCCATGACAACCTCCGTCTGACCATCGCTCCGAGTCTTGGATTTAACCTCATCCTGCATGAAAGCAGCAGGAGAGAAGAGAAGCGTCCTCGGCTCCTCTGAGTCTGACCTCCGTACAGTTACAGTAACAGCTCCACTATCACATCTCCAACCACGGGCGGATGCATCAACTACCGCTGTTCTGTCAGGAAGTCGCCAAAAAGATCCAGGTTAGTGCAATGGATAGTTTTGCTGCTGGCGAACTATCATGGCAGACGTGAACCGCGGCCTGCGCTCGGCTAAGTGGGCTGCGTTTGAACCGATCAATTATACATGCAGTGGAATTATTGATGGTGAAAATGTAGCAGGCTACCTGCCGGCACCAGAGACGAGCTCTAAGAGCGTTAACCAAGCTGAAAGGTCTGAGAGCTGCAGCTGCTCCGACGTGCGTCCATCAGACCTCTGATCAGTGCACCAGGAAACCACCACCGAGCCACTGCAGAGGCTGAGGAGACGACACTTCACCTGCGTATGTGTCCAGATCAGGACTGTTCGTGTGTTCAGGTGTTAATAAAGTTCCTCTTGATGCACAGCTAACACACAGTTGATTGGACAGTGTTTGTACTCATGTCTTTCTGATGTTTGTGTCACAGAACAACCAGCTCTTCAAACTCTTCATCACTCCCCTGCACTTTGATCAATATGACAGAAGAGTGTCAGTGTCGGTGGGCTTCAGCTCCACAGACACATGCAGTGAGCTCATTCTGTACGGAGACACCACAGAGCACAGACACAACACCACCAAAACACTCACCGCTGCACCGGGATTTCCTGGAGTCTGTGATAATATGTTGTTTTTAGCAAATGTAACTTCTGTCCTGAATGTAAAACTTTATTCAGTTCTCAGTCTGTTAATCTCTCTTCATCATCCACCGTCATCATCATCATGGTCTTCCTCGGCAGGCGGAGGTGAAGGTGGAGGAGAGAGCGCAGCCTGTTTGCTACTGTCTTATCCCACAGGTGGTAGCTGTCAATCAATATCCATGACAAGCCCCTCCCCCTCCTTACCAGGAAACATGTGGTCATGTGATCTGCCTGACAGTTGTAAAAGCTACTGTAGCACCTGTGCATTGATACAGTATTGACCGTCTAATGTGTTCATTGTTCTTATGTACAAATAAAGTTCCATTTGAATGAAGCAGCGTCTCACCTGAGAGAGCCACTCCTCGTCCTCCTGCCCACTGTGGTCCGACGCCAGACTGTCTGATGACTCGTGACGCGTGATTGGACCAGGACTTCCTGGGGGCATCGCTGATAGAGAGAGAGAGAGAGAGAGAGAGCATGCGCGCACACGCACACACACACACACACACACAGGTCACATGGTGGTACATCCAGTGATGATGTTGACATTTAGAAGCCGAGCGCTGCCAATATTTTCTCGTCGTTGATGGAGATGAACTCTGACATTAACAAGCGATCAGACGACGACAGGAAGTGATGTCATCAGCTGTTTACACAAAACATCATCAAACAGCTTTAAGTTACACGTGTGTGTGTGTGTGTGTGTGTGCTAAAGAGAGAGAGAGTGGCAGAGAGACCCAGAGACAGATGGGGCTCCTGCAGCCTGACTGAGCGGGTGAGGAGAGCGAGGCCTGATGTCACCCCCCCACCCACCCACACACACACACACACACACACACACACACACACACACACACACACACACACACACACACACACACACACACACACACACACACACCTCAACCCCCCCCGTCCCTCAGGGATGAGGTTGGTTTAAGACATGAACAGCTAATAAACTTGTCAAGTCCACATCTGGAGCACAGGAGGTGCTCCTGTCTTTATCCACACACACACACACACACACACACACACGTGCCAGGTGTTCACACACCCCTGGTGGAGGTGGTTCACTCTCTCACACACACACACACACTCACACACACATAAATCACAGTGCTCAGTTGTTACACCTGCCTCTGCAGCAGCAGCTCGATGTGTTTAACATTTAGATAAAAACTCTGTTTGAGGAGGTGAGTGAAACAAGCGCCCCCTACAGACACATGACACCGACCCCCCCATCATCACTGAGTGTCCAGGTCCAGAGGAGGGTGTGTGACTGAGGATGAGGATGGAACTGAGGAAGACGAAGGTCCAGAGTCGTCCCAGGATCAAAATATCTGACACCTGTTTTTGAATGAGTGAATGTTTCTGAGAGAAAAACAAACCTGTGCTGTGTTACTCATTAAACAACCCCCCCCCCCCCCCCCAACCTTCTCCAACTCTCCCACTGCCCCCCCCCTTGCTCTCTGACCCTTGGGGCCAATAGCTGTTCCCTAATTAATTATTGATGTTGTGGAGCAGTTGGTGGACTGGCTGGATCAGGTTTCCAGCACTGGGCTGGTGGGGGGGGGCTTTAAATGGCCAGAGTGGTGGCCAGGCTCCAACTGCTCCTGCTGCTGGAGGTGGAGGTGGTGTTGGTCATCCCCAGGGGTCATACAGAGACACAACCCTGCATGTGTTTTAGAGACTGATCCCCCCCCATTACAGTCATATCTGCTGGTCTTAGTGTCCGGCTGGTTGACCCCCCCCCCCCACCCCCACCCTCTTCCTCCATCTGCTTTTACAAGGCTCATTACTGGCTCTTAAGAGGCAGGACGTCAATGCTGCTTCATGGACAGCACATATTTTAGAGTGCAAACATATTACAGCACACTCGGGGTGGGGGGGGGGGGGGGGGGGTGAAGAAGCTTGTTCTTATCAGTCACTTCATATTTTCCTGTATAAAAAACGGATTCTTTAAAACCTTTGGTGTGGATTCAGACGACAGCTGATCTCGGAGCTGCATGTTGAACCGTCCGCTGCAGGTGCAGCTGTGAGGAGGATTCTGCTGGAGTTCCTCAGGGCTCCGTCCTCGGGCCACTTCTTCCTGAGCTCCGATCAAACTGGAGCTTGTTTCTTCTGCTTCATCTGAACTTTTATTATTTTCTGTCTTGTGCCTTTTATTCTTCTTTAAACACAACTTTGTCTTTTCGTTTTGCTTTTTCTGTGCTGTGTTTCCTTCCCATTAATGGCCACGTGCACCCGCCTCTGATGAGCAGCATAAACTATTTACTATTGATTTTTGGATCAAATTTACTACCACTACCCTGAATATTGATTTTTTGATTAATGCTGTTTTGTTTGGAGCAGGTCAGTTCAACATGTTCATCTCTCAGATATTCTGCTGAGTATTTTCTGAGTATTAAACCTCATGAAAACATGTGTAGCAAGAACTCACATGCTGTTTGCTAATAACAGAGAGAATCTAATTTCCAGCTAGTCCGTTAGCCTGTTAGCCTGTTAGCCTGTTAGCCTGAGCACTGGAGCAGGGAGTCAGAACAAGAACAAAGGCTGCCTCACTATTGATGTGGCCCAACTTCTTGGGGCCCAGGGCCAGAGGCCGGGGGGCCAGGGGCCAGGGCCGACGTCCAGTCAGAGATAAGGGAGGGGGGGGGCAGTCTGATGGCCACTCTGTCCTGTCTGCTCTCTTCACTTTTCACTTTCATTTGTACTTTTTAAGATTCATTTTGTTGCTCTTTTATTTCTCCTCTCCGCTCCACCTGTGCTCTGCTCTGATTGGCCGTCCTGCAGACAGGTGCTGGCAGCCCGACAGGTGGAGGGACACTCAGTCATTATAGATCATTCAAGGTGTATTTGACTGACAGTTGCATTCACCCGGTGCGCTACACTTACCCCGTCCTTTCTCTGCCTCTCTTTGATTACTGACCCCGTCATGGCGCCGCTGCCTCTCTTTACCAAATGCCTCTCTCTCTCTCTCTCTCTCTCAGCAATTAGATCTATTGACGAGGCGGCTGAGGCCAGGCCTGTCACAGCCTCACAGACCCAGGAGAACCAGTCAGTCCGTCTCCACAATTAGCACATTATATGACAGGTAGAGAGAACGAGGAGAGGAGGAGGAGGAGGAGGAGGAGGAGGAGGAGGAGGAGGTGTGAGAGGAGTCCGAGCCAAAGTATGAAGGCAGCTCATGAGGGTGTGAAACCTCACATTCATCAAAGTGAGCACAGTGTTATGATAAGAGGTAGAGAAGGCTCCATTCACACACCAGTGGAGTAATGAGGAGGAGGAGGAGGAGGAGGAGGATTCCCCTCCACGCTGCTTCTCCTCTGTCTCCTTGTGTCTTATCTGTGGCCGGGCGGCGCTGAGCGAGGCCCTGAGTGCTGCCAGGAGCTGCTGCAGATGGACAGGTGGAGATAGTGACCATGAAGTGGCGCCACCGCTGCCTTTTATCATCCCGTCCTGGAGGCTCCGGTCTGGCCTGACCCCGGCCCTTCCTCTCCTCTCTTCCTATTCCCTTCCCTGCATGCTGCATTTTTAATCAGCCCGGGTCATCCAATATAGAGCCACGAGACCGGAGACCAAGGCCTGTCAATCAAGAGCTGCCACCTCTTCTTCGCCTCGCACCACCTTCTCTGCAGGCCGGGGGATATTTATAGAGGCTTTCCCTCTGTAGTAGTAAAGAGCTTCAGCTGCATCAGCATTGGAAATTAGACCTCGATGGCACGATTTGTTCTGCAGAGCAGGATCTGTCTTTTCAGTTTCCTCTGCAGCCGCCTGATCTTCATGCTCAGCGAGCGGCGGCTGGACGAGCGGCGCACGGCTGCTGTAATTCATCCTAAGGTCAAATCAACTCTCTCTCCTGGATCACTTCTCAGCCGCGGTGCCAAGCCCTGGAGGAGGGAGAGGGGGGGGGGGGGGCATGCTGAGAAACAGGATGTGGGAGAGCACAGAGATGGAAGGTGGCACTCCAAGAGCAGCTCGGTCATCAGCGGCGGTGGCGGTGGTGGTGGTGGTGCACAGGACGCCGTGCCGCACCCAGGGGGCAAATGGCAGCAGCACAAGAAGTGGGTAGAAGGCTGAGCAATTATGTTTATAGCATGTTGACCTTGCCTCAGTTCACAGGGGGCTGACGTGGGGAGCAGAGAGCAGTGGCGGCGGCGGCGGCGGCGGCGGCGGTGTTATCTGCCTGTCGTTAATTGGATATAAATGTTAATGCAATGAATCTCTCTCATTATGCAGCCACTTCCTGCGCCCCGGCTGGCAGACAGAGTGGTGGACCAGGCCGACGCCCGAGCCCGTCACCGCGGCGCGTCCTCATCGCTCTGACACTGGGGGAGACCATTAGCACTAATTTGAGAAAATCTCCTACCAGTTAGACCTGGAGCGGTGCAGAGACGAGCTCAGAGATTAGGGGTAAACACAGCTACCACTTGCCCCGGAGCAGCCGCAAAGAGCTAATTACAGATTTTGTGTGTTTATAATTATGGAGCGGGCTCAGAGCAGCGGCCTGTTTCGGGGGGGGGGGGATTGATTCCGTGTGTGGCCATCCGTGTGCAGGAATTGGCCTTTCAGACGCTCAAGTGCTTGTTATTGAATTAGAGGAAGTTTAGGGTGTCGGCTAATTGGCCTGTGTGTGGCGTCTCGTAGCGTCGCGCTAGAATGTCCTGGAGCAGGTGTGGAGCAGAACGGACTCAAACTGAGGCACCGATGTTTCTGAGCACGACACGTCTTTAAGAAGAAGAAGAAGAAGAGAAGAAGAGGACGAGGAAGAAGCTGTGGTGCTCTCTGCTCAGCATGTGGCACCAATAAGAGGTTCAGAACCTCTCCACACAGCCAACAGGGACCAGAGGTTAGCCCCTTAGCTAATGATGCATACACCACATACAGAAAACATACATGGCCCACATACATGTGCAACCAAAACATACACAGACCCACATTTTATCATGCAAACACAGGAGGAGGAACAAAACCTTCAGTGCAAGAAGCTTTTACACTGTTATCTGACCTTCTTCTTGACCTGAAATAACCATTCTTCTTCTTCTTCTTCTTCTTCTTCTTCTTCTTCTTCTTCTTCTTCTTCCTCTTCTTCTTCTTCTCCAAAACAGATTCATAAAAGTATTAAGATGTTGTTGAATCTGCACTTCCTGTGTGTTTAATAGAGCTACAACGTGTTTCTTTCATCTAACATCATTTTTCAGGCTTTTGTGCTTTTATTTTGATAGGACAGTAGGACAGTGGGAGACAGGAAGGCCTAACCCTAACCCTTAGGACTGAGCCTACATCGTGCTGTCCAACCTGGAGGTTTCTACGTAACATAAGGGTCCTGCCCCGTTTTAACCACTTCAAGTCGATTTGGCCCTAGCTCTGGTTTTGTGCCTTCTCGTGTCAGGCTGGGGGGGGGGCAATTCTTTAAAGAGCAAGGGGTTTTCTTCAGCCCTAAAACCACCCCTTAAATCAGAGGTGCAGACCAGGTGTGTCTTCTGTTTTCTGCATTTCTTCCTTGTTGGTTCATCAAACGAAGAAAGATCTTCGACGCCCACGCAGCAGGTGACACAACCGGCATTTTCAGACCTGAATGAAAACCCACTACAGGTTGTGGCTCCTACGTCGTCGCCACGTGTGACGTAGGTGAACACATCTATGCTACGTGGCGTCCCATTTTGTAGGGTAAGATCTCTGCACTTCTCACTGCATCGTCAGGGGAAGCTCTCTTTGGAGCCACTCCAAACCAAGGGCTAGTGTTAATGGAGGAGACATGGGGCAGGCCTTACTGCCTCATTTCCACCGACCTGCTTCATGAACAACGTTAAAGTGTTGTCACTGTTTCCTGAGCCCAGTTCATCACACTGCAGCAGTGACCTGAAGGACACATCACCTACTTTACAGCATTAGCTCCATCTGTGGTAACTTGACCTTTTGTCCTGACCTTCCCTGTTGTCCAGATAAGTGGTTCTGATTGGTCTGTCAACTCATTCTTGCTTTTCTGTTGGTGAAGTTGACTGTTCAAGGCCAGAGCTTTTTCATTTTCCTCCATCAGGTCACAGAGAACATGAGGACTCAGGTCCAGAGTGACTTCAGACAGAATCTGAATTAATTCACGTTTCCACTGAGTTTGTAAACACCCACGGTCCTTGAACGCACCTTGAACAATAAGAAACATTCATGTAGCTCTTACCTGCCAGAAGATACTGATGGTACTGCACCAGGTCCGAAGCCAGAACCAGGGGGTGGTTGGAGTTGAACGGCGGCTGCAGCTCGTTCCACTGAGGAGTTCTGCTCAACAACACAAGACAGGAGAACCGTGAGAACCAGGAGAGCCAGGATTGTCCTGGTTCTCCTGGTTCTCACGGAGAACCTGAGACTCTGGGAGAACGTTGTTACCTGGCCAGAGTCCAGCAGGCCCGGGGGCAGGTGCTGAGCTCCAGAGGTGTATCATCACTGATCTTCTGGGCGGTGCTGATCGGCCGAGGCTCCAGGACGTGCTCCACCAGGTTGCCGTAGCAACTGATGATGTAGAGCGAGTCGACGACCGACTGCCTGGACTGATCTGTGAGGAGGAAGGCAGAGAGAGAGAGAGAGAGAAACATCACACACATTAAAAACGCTGGTCGGGATCTGGTGTCCTGTCAACATTTGGTTTTTCACTTGGACTGGAGGAGATGTGAAAAGCAGCTGTGAGCACAACCTGACCTTTCTCTCTTTTCATGTTGGGGTTGGTGAGGAACCAGGAGCGGGACGAGGCGAAGATGGCCGCCACGCAGAACTCTCCTCCGCTGGACTTGCTCGGGGAGATCTGAGGCGGTGGCTTCGCTTTGCTTCAGGAGGGAAACAAAGGACAGAGAGAGATGAGACACAGAAGAAACCGACCTGCAGAGTCTGAAGGTCCCAAAGGTGCTCCCTGAAGAGTCTGCACGTTTTAACACCTCAAACTCTCTTCCTTTGTTTTTATGTCCTTATCATTATTCACTTAAACCACGTTTCCCAGAAACCTTGTTGCCTCCTCTCAGGACACACATCGACTTTTTGTCTGCTCTGTGAAGAAATCCAGGAAAACACAAAGTCTGAAGTGAGCGTGAAGATCTGCAGCTTCATTACAGGAACACCTTTGGATCAGAGCTCCACCTGCAACATCCCACAAAACTGGATAACGGTGCTTTGCATGCAGGGAGTTCAGCGAGGAGGTGGGGGTTCAGGGTGGGGTGGGGGGGGGGGGTGGGTTGAAATGCCTGCAAATAAAAGAAGCACCTCAGCAGCAGAAAAGAGGAAATCAACTTTGCATGGACACGAATGTGGATGCACGAGAGAGGGAAAAGAATCAAACTCAGTCCAAAACTCAAAAAAACAAACAAACAAAAAAAACTAAATGTCCTCCTGCAGCCACCGTCTGACATCATTGTCATGTCTGAGTGCTGAGGTCACACTCCACAGTCATGTGATCGATCAGCACACCTGCTCCTTCACACGGTAGGAACCAATAAACTGTCACGTCCCTGGATCCACAGGATCTGAAGGAGGTTTTAAATGAACGCACGCAGCGCTGATCACTGGAAGACGACGGCCTCAGCCGCGTCCTCGTCCTCGTCCTCAGCCTCGTCCTCGTCCTCGTCCTCGTCGGCCACGGAGGAGAAACTCTATTAGGAGTTATTGGATTATTCAGCATGTCAGGACTGTTTGAGAGGAAGCGGACACAGAGAGGGTTTTCAGCTGCAACGGAGCTGCGCATATGGAACTGATCAGAAAACAGTAGCGAGGTCTGGTATTATTGTCTGGCCTTATAACCAGCCTGGACAGTAAAACAGTTACAGCAGATCAGGTATGAGGTGGGCCCAGGGCTTGAAGACCCAGGCTGGTGTCACACGCTCCCCGAGGGCCGTTTAACCTCCACCTCTGGAAACCACAGCGGTATGAGAGCAGCGCCGCCCGCCCACCCGCCCCGCCGCCCCGGCCTCCGTCTGAGCTCACGTGTTCACAGATCAAACAGACTCCTGGTGCAGAACCTCCTACAGGTGTTTCACATTTCTGCTTTATGTGGAACAAATACAAGCAACACACACATAAAAACATAAAAACATAACACACAGCAGGGAAACTTAATGTCACTGATTCAAAGCACTCGGCTGCAGACCCACGAAGAAGAAGAGGGAGGAGAAGAGTCCAACCGACCGGCGCCATCTACAGGCCTCTACAGCCAACACTGGCTCTCAGTTCTTCATCCAGCTGCTGTTTGGGAGTGTTGACCTCATAAACCTACAGACTCAAACTGATGTTCATCAGGGACTTCCTCTTCTTCTCCAGTGAGTAGACGTCTGTATTTATAAAGTCTTGGTGTTTTAAAGCCACAAGGTGAAAAGTATTTACCGTAAATTCTCCAACTGAAGTCCAGGCTTTTATTGAGTTCAGAGCAGAGATGGAAAACACCATCACCTTGTTCTGTTCTTCTTATAGACTGTAAACAGGCTCCGCTCTCTTCATGGGTCAGTCAACACTCTCAACACCAGCTCGGCCGAACAACACGTCCGAATGCGCTGGGTTCAAACTGAAAATAAATAACTCGGGTCGGACCATGGGCTTCCTTTTTTTATCCAGTTATTTGTTTTGGCTGCGTTCAGACCAAGAATTACTGCTGGTGAGTCCAGCTGTGTCGGGCCTGGGCTTCAACCCCTGCAGGTCAGACCGGGTCGGGTCGGGTCGTAATCTCAGGCCCGTTGAGAAGTCTTAGCTTAGAAACTGCTCAAATGGGCAGTCGTGGGTTTTGAGAAGTTTTGAACATCCACAAGAAGTTGCACAGAAAACAGACCCGGAGCCAAACGTCTGGTGAAAACAAACCTTCACCGATGTTTGAAACAAGTTCACCAACGTCTATAGGTTGATAAAAGAGTGAAACCTTTGAATCGCAGATCAATAAAAGTGAAATGTCATCCTGTGGTAGCCAGCAGAGATCCACGGGAAGCACCGTCTGTGAGGAGATGAAGCTGGAGGTCAAGTCACACTCCTGCCTGCACTCGTCTTCTCCTGTCGCTGCGTCCACCACTACAAACAGCTGCTGTTAGCTCAGTTAGCTCGCCACTAGCTACGAGGGTGGGGGTGTGTCCACTGCTGCAGTTTCCCCTCCAAGGCAAACAGAGGGACAGACACCAACATGGAGGACATGTGTGAACCTGCTGAGGTTCTTCACAGAGGAACATGAAGGATCACAGCTGAAGGACAGGAAATGTTCTCCTGACTCTGAGCTCTGCAGCGTCTCAGCTCTTCTCTGCAGAGATGTTTCACTGCTGTGAACTCTGGAAGATCTGTTCAATCCTCAGAGCGTCTGTGGTGCAACAACCCAGGAAACACAAAATCCCTTTTCAGAGCAGCTGATGGTTTTCAGAGCTCAGAGAGAGCTCAGGCCTGAGGAGAAAACACCACACGTGGACATGAAGGTCTTCTGACCTCCTCACAGGACGAGTGTTGTCTTTGGAAGACGAAGAACAAATCAAGAAAGAAAAACTTTGTTTAAATCCGACAAGTTTCCCCGAAGAGACGACGACACATCAGCAAAAAGAGGGTTTTTACAGAGCTCAACAGAGATTATTGTTTCAAGCTGTTAGAGGAGGGGGGAGCGACCACACACACACACACACACACACACACACACACACACACCACACACACACACACACCTTCAAACACAGGCCTGACAAAAGCTGGGAATGAACTGGTCAGTGTTAGAAAATTTAAAAACACCGTCTGAGTGAAATCATGAGGTCAAAGCTCAGGATCTATCGTCGTCCTCTTCTCCCGTTCATATGGGTCCTGGCAGGAGGAGGAAACATCAAAGAGGCAGCAGCTGTTGCCACAGCAACACCAACCTGGCCTGACGTCAGGGAATCGACTCGTGGCTTTGAGAACCTGACAGGACGGAGGTTCACAGAAGAGTCATGGTCGTATCCCTCCGCCACTCAGACTAGGTCCAGGTACGTCCTGTTTATCCAGTCTTTGACCTTGTCTTTAATGCTCTGTGAAGACTTGACCTTTGACCTTTAGCCACCAAAGTCTCATGAATTCATCACCTGAGTCCTGAAAAAGTTCCTTCAAGTTGTTACCAAGCGTGACTGTAAATACTTTACTACATGGAGTCACATGCAACAATGTACATGTTGTAGGGAGCAGGATGGATGATGGTCTGAGCCAAGCTGATCAGGGCTGATCCAATCCAGCAGAACCAGGACCAGAGCAGACCCAGGATCAGAGCGGAACCAGGACCAGAGCAGAACCGGGACCAGAGCAGAACCAGGACCAGAAAAGAACCAGGACCAGAACAGAACCAGGACCAGAGCAGAACCAGAACTCCGAGCTGCACGTCTGCAGCCACTGACGTTTATTCATCTGTGTTTCACATCTTCAGTTTCCTCCTGATCTCACTTGAAGTGCTTTAAAAAGTGTTGAGCTTTCCACTGATCCAGCAGAAGGGGGGGGGGGGGGGTTCTGGTCCACATAGTGTGGTGGTGGTGGTGGTGGGGGGGGGACTCTAAGGCACTGAGCGGGTTGGCAAACAGCACTGCGTTAGGAAAAACGTAACGTAATATCAATAAATTATGAAAGATAAATACACTGAGAACTGGGAGCAGGGGCTGGAGGTGGCGGTGCTGGGGAGGGACTGTGTGTGTGCGTGGAGGGGGGGCGTATGGATGGATGGATGACATGGCAGCGGCACATTGTCTTTCTCCTCCCTCCACCAGATTTCCTTTTAGCAGGAGTGGGATCCATTTTCTTTGCAGCTTTAACTGAGTGAAAAGACGACTCACATGTCGTTTCCACTTTTAATTTAACAAACGACGACTCTCCACCGAGCTAATAGCTTTTCCTCAAGGGCATAATTCAATCTGTGACATCAACCATCAAAGTCCCTTTGCATTACTACGTCCGGGGGCCAACGTGAGGCGCCTCCGAGGGGGGAGGGAGGAGGGGGAGGAGGGATGGAAGGAGGGAGGGGGGGAGGGTCCTGTGGCGACTTCCATTTATTTCCTGGTGGTAAACAAATATGATGGAGCGACAAAGAGCCACGACACCGACGTTACTGCTCCAATCCTGGGCCGAGCCAGCAGCAAGACTGTGGCCAAGGAGGGGTGGGGTGTGGGGGGGGGCACTTCAGTGTCTGATGACAACCAGCAGGAAAACTCTGAACATTCAGCGCCAAATGTTCCAGGTGAACGTGTCAGTTTCTCTCCTCATGAACTCTGAGTGTGAAGACGACATAAAACAGGAACTCGTCTTTAACGCTGCTCCTGAACTCTCTGGTGCATCATCATCATCATCATCATCATCATCATCATCATCATCGTCGTCGTGGTCGTGGTCGTCATGGTCACTGGCGTCTCCGGTCACGCACCGTTAGTGAAACAGCTCAGGGTTTAAGTGGCTCCGATCGGAGCGGGACGACGCTAATGATGTGTACCTTTGAAAAGTATACGCATGGAAATCACTAAGGACCCAGAAGAAGGAGGAGGGGGAGGAGGAGGAGGGGGAGGAGGGGGAGGAGGGGGAGGAGGACACAGAGAGAGAAAGAAGGCTTCAATTAAAAAGTATGAGCGAGTGGCCACAACAAAAGAGGAAACCCAAGACGTCGGGGTCGCCGCCACATGCTCTTCATTTCTCAAGTCAACAGGGACAAGTTGACTCAGTCGTCTCTGCAGAAGTGACGCCGCCATAATGGAGCTGCTCTGACTCCGCCCCCGACGACGAAGACAAGAAGCAACAAGGACGACGACTGAGATGAAGTTCAGAAGATAAAGACGCCGTCTGAGTGAAAATGAAAAAGTGACTTCTGTCATGTTTGAGCTGATTCATCGTTTCCTGCAGAGCTGCACTGACGACATGATCAATAATCAAAGCTATTGATTGTTGGACTGTAAAACCTTTGAACCTCCAAGTGACTGAACTATATTTGAGGATCACTGTTTATGTAAACATGAGGAGAATCAGCCGATCGATCAGTTATTGGAAACGTCTTCTCCCTGATATTGATGACGTCAGGTCCAGGACTCACCGTCACCTGTTCTGCTCTTGAACGCTGCTCTGTCTTTTTTACAGCTCAGTCATAATCGTGAACTCGTGAGCTGAGGTGACGTGACCTTCTGACCTCGTCCTCCTGCATCACAGACATCATGCCGCGGCTAAGGGAATCGAACCTGCGCAGGGTTCATCTGAATGAAAACAGACTCATCAGAAACTGATCAGTGCAGCTCTGATGAATCAAACACAGACTCTGTGACTCCGCCTCCAAGTTCACGCTGCAGACCATAGGGAACACACCCGTCTCATGACCACACTGTTCACATGAACACCAGAGCAACGGCCACGGAACGACACGACACACAGACAACACACACACAACACACACACACACACACACAACACACACACAAACACACACAACACACACACAACACACACAACTGACAGAGTAAAGAAGGAAAATGTGAACAACATGTGTTTCACACAAAGGGCGTCATTCTGGGAAAAAAACAGGCATCACGAAGGGTCTGAGCAGGACGAGAGGACGACACAGACAGGAAGTCAGACATGTCGTCTCTTCGGTGGTGGGGGGCGGGGGGCAGTTGATCAATCAAAGAGCTGCTGGTCCTTAGCTACAGATAGAAAATATGTACGCAGGAAATACAACAAGAAGAAGAACGGAAATAAGAAACACTCCTGCAACTGGGGAGGGGGGGGAGGAGGAGGAGGAGGAGGAGGAGGAGGAGGTGTGTGTGGCGGAGTGTACAGTTGCATGCTGCTGAGGGAGCCCAGGAGGGGAGAAGCAAAAACTCACCATGGAGTTTTAATGGCAAAACATCCTGCCCCAAAGAGGTAGGGTCTTCATGGGGGGGTGGGGGGTGGGGGGTGGTGGGAGGGGAGAGGGGAGGGGGGAGGGTGGGTGGAGGGTGGTGTGTGTGTGTGTATGGGGGGGAGGAGGGAGGGAGGGAGGGATGGAGGAGGTGGATACAGAGATAGACGGAAAACATTATTAAACTAGCAAACACACTTTTCACATTACATACAGAGTGACGTGTGTGTGTGTGAGAGAGGAGAGGAGTGTGTGTGTGTGGTGTGTAGAGGAGGAGAGAGAGAGTGTGTGTGGTGGTGTGTATGAGAGAGAGAGAGGAGAGAGAGGGTGTGTGTGTGAGAGAGAGAGAGAGAGTGTGTGTGTGTCAGGAAATGACGGCGAGCTGATGATTCATCTGTAAAGTGTGATACCATGAATCTGGCAGATGGAGCATGTCCTTCTTCTTCTGCAGACATCCATCATGCCCCCCCCCCGTGTAAATAACACACCATGAGAAACTGTTGTGATTGTTGAGATTGAGAAAGAAGAGTATGAAGAGTTTGTGTCCAGTTTGTGTTAACAGCCGGAGGGGTGGGGGTGTTGGGTTGTGGGGGGGGGGGGGGGGGGGGGGGGGGGGGGGGGGGGGGCAGGAAAACTAACAGCACTCAGGCGAGGAGACGAGGGCGTGTGTTTGCATGAGACACGGTGTGTATTTATGGCCATGCATTGTCCTGTGAACGGTGTGTTTGCTGGGATTATGTTAACAAGTACACCAAGTAAGTGTGTGTCAGTGTCAGCGTGTGTGTGTGGTGTGTGTGTGTGTGTGTGTGTGTGTGT
>JAFELL010002222.1:0-12281 GCA_019059645.1 Caranx melampygus | reverse complement strand
TTTAAAAGACAACGTATTCATTTTGAATGGATGTAGTTTTATTGAATTAACTGTATATTGTTGTAATTAATGTGAGATAAATCAACATAATGTACAAACTTTTAATAAATGATGTTAAACAGAGCTCAGACGATTCCCTTCAGTCTTTGAACTGTCGCCCAGTGACCTGAATTATCACATAATCAATCACTTGATCTTCAGCAGCTGTGAGTTTTACATCTGAGATCAAAGATCGTTCCTGCACTTGATCATAAAACGTACACAGTATTGATCCTATGCTCCGCCCATGATGAGATCATGTTGAGTTGTGTTAGTTAAGACAGATTCTCCTCTGCAGTAACACACAGTGTGTTGTGTGGGTGTGTTTGTGTGTTATTGTGTTGTGTGTTTTCTTCTTCTTGATTCTTAGAAAGCCGTGGTCTTCGTAGAATCTCAGCCTCCGCTCTGCTCCCTTCTCGTTTCCCCTCGGCCTCCGTTTCCAGGATGAGCTGTAATGATGCTTTCACCCAGAGGGGCCTCCGTCCTCTGACCAACACGACACAGCTACACAACACAGCTACACAATGAGTCGAGGCAGGTACCATCCACTAACTCTTCATCACATCTGCATTGTTTCTTTGTGTTGTTGTTCTTCTTCTTTGTGTTTCTGAAGGTGATGTTGTGTTGTAGAGCAGATGATTTTCTTCCAGGGGAAATAAACCTTCTCTCTTTTGTGGAGCTCAGATCATTAAAACATCTGGACGCATCATTAACAGATCAGTGTAGACAGAAACATCTTCTCTCCCCTCTCAGCTCCCTGTGCTGCCCAACTTCACTAACACACTGTTTGTCAGTCTGGATTTAACAATGACAGACAATGACTGAGTGAGATACACTCACACACACACACACACACACACACCTGGTCGGCGTCTTTGTTAAACAAAAGGCCCGGTGTGATTGCAATAGAGAGATAAGACGTCTAGACGGTGTTGACAGGCCTGAGTCAGTGCTCGGTGTGTGTTCATGCTTTTACTGCTGTTGTGGAAAAAATGAAGCAGATGATTCAGAAGGTGTGAAGTTAAAATGTTTGTGTGTGTGTGTGATGTCATCATGTTTCAGTCTGGACACTGTTTAACAAAGCTGATACACACACACACTCAGTAAGTGTGTGTGTTATAAACCTGCAGGAATGTTACATGTTGTGTTGTATTTCCTTTAATGATGTGGTCGGAACGTGTGACAACATGTGTGTGATGTGTGTGTGTTTTTTTGTCTTACTGTGTTTGTGTGTGTGTGTGTTCACTGCCTCACATGTGTGTATAGTAAAACATGGGCACAGGTAACATGATGTAATAACATCAGTCTGATACACACATGAAGAAAACATCAACAAACACTGACGTCTGTAAGTGAACGTGTTTGAAGTGAAGCAGCTTTATTTGTACAGTACATTTGAAATTCAAAATGGACCCAACAACAACAACATTTAAGTTCATTTCAACAATCAACCAATAATCAAAACTATCAAAATGACGTCACAAAGTCTCAAATCTCAAACAAAAGAAGCAGAAAGGAGAATAACTTCATATAATCAAGACATTAACAACAAATCAATAAAAACAATAAAAAAAACTCAGAGAAAAGCTGAAAAAAGATTTAAAAACTGAGTTTAAACATGAGAAACTCGTCAGAACAGGATGAACAAATGTTGTAGCTGCGACTTTAATGTAACTCCACACACACACACACACACCACACACACACAGTGGCGTCAGTGGTGTCAGTGGCCTGTGGCTGTATAGACAAACAGCTGGCAGCAGGCCCAGAGCTTTATGGCACATTAATTAGGTCGTAATAACGAGCTGGAGTCAAGAGAGCTGGATAATCACCAACATGTGCTCACTGTGTGTGTGTGCTGCTGCCATTATCAGTCTGAGTCTGTGTGTGTGTGTGTGTGTGTGTGTTGCAGGCTAAAGGGAAGGAGCGACAGTGGCTGAAGAACCAGGCTCTGGGAGAACTGGATGATGCTAAAATCATAGACGGGCTGACAGGAGAGAAGGCCATTAATAAACGCAGGAGGGAGCTGGACCCAGAGGTGTGTGTGTGTGTGTGTGTGTGTGTGTGTGTGTGTGTTCAGTCTCATTGGGCTGAGAGATCCCCCACCCACCCACATACACACACACACACACACACACACAGTGCCCACCTGACACCTGGCCCTGTCTCGTGGCTGCTGACAGAGCTGCAGAAACTGACACACACACACACACACACACACACACACACACACGCTGAAACGCTCGGAGCAGTGATGAAAAACAAAGTGGTGTAAAGACGGAGGATTACACGAGTGTGTGTCGTCACATCACTGAGAACTGATGGAGCAGTGTTTGGTGAAAACCCAAACTCTGGCGCGTCCCTGTGGGAGACAAACAAAGACTACTGAGTGTACAAGTGTGTTTTCTTGCAGCTTCAATCTTCTCTTTGCGTTGCCCCCCCCCCTCGACCTGTGTTTGTTGGAGCTGTGTTGTCAAGGGTCACAGCTCCTGTGTTTAGTGTCTTGATGCATCTGATGAGGGGCTTGACTTCAGGATCCACATCCTCCAAATCAGGGAAACTGGGCCCCCCACCCATCCTTCTGGACCAGGCCCAGACCAGCAAGGCCTCACTGCCAACTCAGTGGTTGTGGAAGGAGGAGGAAGAGGAGGAGGAGGAGGAGGAGGAGGAGGGGTCTAATTACTGGTTCATGTAATCCAGTGGGAAGAGAAGTGTGGTAGGTAGAAAGTACCAATTACTGTAGATATACTGGGCCGACTGGACCCAGTGAGGCACCGCAGGAGTCCAGGAGGTTTCACCAGACCTCACAGGACGTCTGGAGGTCCGCTGGCCTCTCACTGAGCTGTCGTTGAAGCTGATGTCGAGGAAGGTTGTGGTGTAGACATGAAGACAGTGTGGACTGGTTGGACTGTAGGAAGGTGGCGCTGATCGATCACTGATCTTTGACTGGCACTTTCACACTTTTCCAAAACTTTCTTTCTCATTTTCTCTAGATTCAGAGTCGGCCATGTTTGAGAGCTGTGGTCTGCTCATGAGTGACTGGAATGACGGAGAGAATTTATTTGGGGGGGGGGGGGTAAGACACCCCGTCAAAATAAGAGCTGCTGGAACTCAGGAACTTAACAAACCCTCTCATCCTTTGTATACGAGATGTGTTTTATTGTGGCGAGCTCAGAGTTTAATCTCCACCATATGTAGATGATGTTGTTTTGTTGATCGTAGGTGGAACAGTTTGAAGAAGCTGCAGATAAGATGCCGTCTGAGATCAACAGACAGCTTGTTACATGCTTGAACATGGCACCAGACTGTTGTGGTGGTAAAGTTGGAGCTGGTCGCTGGTGAAGCAGGAACTGGATCGGCTGGATTTGCCCTGAAGAGCGTTTCTCCACGAGTTAACCCACCACCCTGGAGAACAAACTTGTGTCTTGTATCCACAGTCTTCACAGACAGTCCTTCGCTCTGACTCCACCCAAAGCTCCTGACCTCTGCTGACGTAGATCTGCTGGTGAATCCAGAGCTTCTGCCTTCTGGCTCAGCACCTTCTTCTCATCAGCAGTTTGTTGGTACGACGCCCACATCACTGCCGACGCCAAATCTGATTTCATGCTCCATTTTTCTCCAGAGCAACTCCCTGAGATCTGGGCTGAAGATGAAGGTTCCTATCTACCAGCCGCCGTCTGTTGCAGCTCTCCACCACCATGATCCTCCTCAGCTCTGGGACCAGGCACTGTGTCAGTACCAGCCAGTTAACGTTTCAACACATTAACACCCCGAGCTCGTCCAGGCCAGTCTGGTTGTTGAGTAACTCAGGTGAACGGAGCTCACGGCCAAAGTGGAACATTTGTAATGATAAGACAGGCCCAGGTAGCAGCGGCAGATGTGTGTGTGTGTGTGTGTGTGTGTGCATGTAATATCAGGCTGATACACACTGTTTTACTGCAGTTTTTACACCGTTTGCAAACTAACTTCTCAGCACCACAGATGTAAAACAATGTGAAAACTGGTTGAAAAGACAGAGTCAGTTTCTCTGAAGTCAAAGCTCTGGACCAGTCACTGTGTCCATTACTAATGGTTCCCACTCAGAGAGCTGGAGCCTTCGCACTGTCCTGTGATGATGAGGCTGACATCATGCGGAGGATGTGGTTTTGGCAGCGTTAGATTCACAGCACAACTGATAATGCTGTCGTCCTGGACGACCAGTAAACAGCGTTGTGTTTATGTTCTGGTGACTGTTACAGATATCAATGTTTTCTCAGTGAGATCGACTCCGATCTGAAACCGTGATGTGTAGGAGATGGTTCACAATCTCACGGAGGACGCTGTGCTCAACACAGGACACTGTGCTGCATTTTCAACACGGACGTGGATGTGTGTGTCCTTGTGTGTGTGTCTTTTCACACATGTTGATTTATGGCAGGCAGGGAGACTTCCCCTCTCTCCGGGCCAAGTGTTTGTTAAGCAGATGCACCATGGGCCTCTGATGGCTTCCCTGACCTCCTCTGAACTTGCTGACGCTGTCGTTTTCTTTTTCTGCTTCTTCTGCCACTGAACCAAGGTCACATCAGCCGTGTTTGTCTCAACTACAGCACTAATCAGGACTGGACAATATCAGACCCTCTGTGTGTTTAGAAAAAACCAGGAGGAACAAAGAGGCTCGTTGATTTTATAACGTTACATAACGTGTTCATCGTCAGCTGCAGCTCAACTGACTCAGACTAATGATTAAAGAAGCAGCTGATTTAACTGATTATTGATTCACAGAGAGATTATTCTCAGTCTGTTCTCCACAGATACAAACAAGGCCTGTGACTGCCTTTCCCACTTTTCTACCTGCCCTTCAATGCACCGTGTACATGTTCATTCAGCTCCACATCTTCTTCTTCGTCTTCTCCTGTGTTTTATTTTGAAGAGATATTTGTGGCTTGTCCATTATTTTGTGATTTTCTTTGTTTGGTTGTTTTTTGTTCCTTTTCTGTTTCCTGATCTTTGTTTGTGTTTGTTCTTTGGACTCATCAGTTTCACATGACAAAGATCTGACAGTCATCAGAGGGGTTTTAACATCAAGTCTTATCAGATTAATGAAGCTGAAGCTGAAGCAGTGTGTGTGTGTGTGTGTTGTGTGGTGTGTGTGTGTGAGGGCGGGGGGGGGTGGAGCTCAGAGTCACATGGGAACACTGTCATGTCGTTCAAGTCGTCAGCAACGGGCTGTGAGTGACAGCAGAGAGGCGTCTTTGTTGTCACTGCTGTTTCGAAGTTGTTCTGCTGCTGGCTCAGTGTGTGTGTGCGTGTTTTGTGTTTGTGTGTGTGTGTGTGTGTGTTTTGTGTGTGTGTGTGTGTGTGCATGCGTATTGAACAGATGTTGCACTGATGTGTTTTGCAGCCCTCTGTCTCTCTTCCACTCTCTCATTTTTCCTTCCTGCTCCTGTCTCTCACTTCACCACTTCCAACCAACCTGGTCTTAAACCCCATCCATCCATCCATCCATCCATCCATGCATCCATCCATCCATCCATGCATCCATCCATCCATCATCTTTCTTTTCTTTCCTTTTCTTTTCTTTCCTTTTCTTTTCTTTTCTTTTCTTTTCTTTTCTTTTCTTTTCTTTTCTTTTCTCTCCTCACAAACACAGAACAAGGGTGGAGCTGCAGCCTCTGACCTCAGACAGTGTCTCAGCCTGAGCTGATCCCCCTGAGGAGACACGGTAATGAGCATAATGATGATCAACCACACAGGTACAGAGTGTGTGTCTGTGTCTCCGTGTGTGTGTGTGTGTGTCTGTGTGTGTGTGTCCCTTATCCTCTGCCAGTGTGTAAAACAACACAACATGCAGTTTACCCTTCACCCATATCCATGCATTCCTCTCATGTCACAGGGATAGTGGATGGTTTTCGGTGTGTGTGTGTGTGTGTGTGTGTGTGTGTCTTTGTCGACCTTTCCTCCACTGAGGCCATGAGTTCACCACCGGCCGGGGCTCAGACCTGTTTTGGAACAACAGAGGAAGAAGATGCCAACCCCCCCGCCCCCTCCCCGCTTCCCTCCTTAACGCCATTACCCAGCATTACTGCTGCTGCTGCTGCTGATGATGATGATGATGATGGTTTCCTCTCCTCTAATAATAGGCACTAATATTATTCCTCTGCCTAATGGGCTGAGAAACGACAAACACTGGAGTAACACTAATGTGGTTCAGTTGAATCAGTGCTGTTCTTCAAAGGGAGAAGGGGCGGGGCCTAATTAGAGCAGCAGCCACAGTTAGATCTGGTTATTCCTGAGTGTCTGAGGCTTGATGGCTCTAATTACCTCCACAGTCAGGAAATGCCTCTGTGAGTGAGCCCAGTTTCCTTCTGCTGGCCAAACTGACACAGACTCAGACTCAGCTCCAGCTCCTGTTCCTCTGGAGCCTCAGTAACACTGATCTCGGATCAGCGCCGGCGCACACAGATGCTGCAGATGTTGTGCATTTCATCAGGAAATCAGCTCGGACAGTCGGCAGGAAATTCTGTCTGTAACTCATGATGAGCAGATTCATGAGTCTCTTCCCCCCCAGGTCCAGATTCAGAGACAGTGTAGGGTCACACACACACACACACACACACACACACACACACACACACTAATAACTACACACTATGAAGCAGAAAAAATGTTTTCATCATTTACTGGAATGAAAAGAAGATTGAAAATACAATGATGAAACAGTGATGGACTCATTAAACCAGAATGAAGCTAACGTTAGCATCTACAACTGTTTTTGTCCCAAGAACATTTTAAATAAAGTTTTTTTGCTGCTTTAATATAAAGCCATTTTTCCACCACCACATGCAGCCTCTTTTTAAACCTGATATGACGCGTAGCGCCCTGTCCCACGCCTCCAGCAGCAAACTGATCGTCACAGTGGTTACTATGGAGACGGTCATGTGTCAGTTGGGTTTAGGAAAAGATGTAGATATGGGCTTAAGTAACCTACTTCCTCAACATCAGTCCGTCTCCGTTGTCATGGTTACAACAATAACAACAAAGATGTGGTTAACTTTGTAGAACGAAGGAGAACCGAAACAGCTCGGGAATCGAACACCCAACGCCTCCTCCTCCTCCTCCTCCTCCTCCTCCACCTGATGTCAGCACCACTTCACCCTTCACTCCCGTCGTCATCACTATGACCACTAGGTGTCGCCTGGCAACAAGATGTAGCTAACACTGGCGGCTCTTATACAACATGAAGCTCTGAGCTGATTTACAGCTCTCAAGGAAACATGAAACATGCTGCTTCATGTTGAAGCTGAAACTTTCTCTGGTTGTTTCAACTGATGAGAGAGAGAGAGAGGGAGAGAGAGAGAGAGGGAGGGAGGGAGGGAGAGAGAGAGGGGAGAGAGAGAGAGAGAGGGAGAGAGAGAGCTCCACTTCAACAGTGACACGATGATTCAATGGGTTTTAATTTATTATCTCAAGACGCGGCTGCAACAAACCTGTGAAAAAGAACAAACACATCTTTATCCCTGTCTCTTAGATTCTGTCACACACACACACACACACACACACACAGACTGAGGCTGAACCTTAACCCCCCCTCCACCCCCACCCCCACCCCCCTGGTCCTGTGTGAGAGAGGACAGTGCTCGTCTTGTTCTCACTGCCTGCGTTGGGGCAGTAATTAGGGGGTGGGGGTGATTTCACTGATGCCCTGTGGGCTCCTCTGAAGATGAAACACACAGTTTAGGATAAAGTGGCCTGACGTTGCCCTGAGGGTGGGGGGGGGTGGGGGGGTGGGAGGTGAAGGTGGGGTGTAGCTCTCCAGGTGAATCTGAAGTGTAGACACAGTCCACTGCTCCACATCAGTGTTTCCTAAGGAGAGTTTATTACACTCAGTGTGACAGTCCTTGTACTGAGACTACGGTGGCCCGGAGGACTCAACTCACTGCAAACAGACAGAACACAGACAAACTGAGCAGGTATCTTCACCAAAGAGCCTGTTGATCATGTGGTAACTAATGACACGTCCATACACAACACAACAGAGTGTGTTCTGATCACACGTGTTGTTTAAAGTGTGTTCATCACTTTTTAGTGTCCCTCTGGAAACACCATGTTCAACATGGCCGCTGCTAAAAAGACACAGTTGTTCTGAACAGCTGGTGATGTTTCTGAATGTAGTGATGACTTATATGTGATGTAATGAGTGATGTCATTGTGCAGGTGAAGGAGTCACATGATCACAACACAGTCTCTGCTGTGTGTCCAACACTGAAGCTGAGAAGCTCCTCAACCTCTCACCCTCAGACAGGTGAGTGAGTTATACACTCAGGTAACCCCCCCCCCCTCCCCAGGTCTCTGAACACCCCCAGGGTCCAGTTCCAGGGAAAGTCTGTTCATGTGTGAACTCAACTTTAATGACGGGCTAAACACTGACCCACCTCTCTAACCTGACCAGGGGGCAGGTAGCACACAGGGAGGGGAGGGGGTGTGTGGGGGTGGGGGGTGGGGGGTTATGGTGAGAGGTGTGTGGTGAAAAGGAAAACAGCCAGAGGTCGTGGTGGGGGTGAAACACAGAGACAGGTAGACAGAAGAGACAATGGACAAAGGGACAAATTTACTGTAGCTGTGTGCAGATAAAGGTGGGGGGGGGGGGGGGGGGGGGCAGATAAACAGGAGGAAACAGCATCTGTTGGATCTAAATTATTACTGATGTTTTTATTACGATGAAGTTCACACAGAGACAAACTGTGTTGTTGTTGTTGTTGTTGCTGTGTTGTTGTTGTTGCTGTTGCTGTTGTTGTTGTGCTGTTGTGTTGTTGTTGTTACTGTTGCTGTTGTTGTTGTTGTTGTTGTTTCTGTTGCTGTTGCTGTTGTTGTTGTTGTTGTTACTGTTGCTGTTGCTGTTGCTGTTGTTGTTGTTGCTGTTGCTGTTGCTGTTGCTGTTGTTGTTGTTGTTGTGCTGTTGCTGTTGCTGTTGCTGTTGCTGTTGCTGTTGCTGTTGTGTTGCTGTTGCTGTTGCTGTTTTGTTGTTGTGTACTGTTGCTGTTGCTGTGCTGTGTGTTGTTGCTGTTGCTGTTGCTGTTGCTGTTGTTGTTGTTGTTGCTGTTGCTGTTGCTGTTGCTGTTGTTGCTGTTGCTGTTGCTGTTGCTGTTGCTGTTGTTGTTGTTGTTGCTGTTGCTGTTGTTGCTGTTGCTGTTGCTGTGCTGTTGTTGTTGTTGCTGTTGCTGTTGCTGTTGCTGTTGTTGTTGTGTTGCTGTGTGTTGTTGTTGTGTTGTTGTTGTTGCTGTTGCTGTTGTTGTTGTGCTGTTGTTGTTGTTGTTGTGTGTTTTTCCTTTTCTGTGTCACATCACTGTCGCCAACATGTGCTCTAATACAATATTCATAGCTGCTTGTCCACCTGGTTCTGTTCAGACAGGCATGTTGTTGTGACTCTGCTGGTTTCATGAGCTGCATGTGGAGGATGATGTTAAAGAAAACAGGTCTGTATCCTCCGTTACCTGCAGACGACTCAACAGAAATGCATTTTCAATCAGATGTTTAAAAAATGGAGAAAATCTTTGATCAGTTTAGTGGTTTTTAAATAAAGTTTTGTTGTTCAGGACCAGTGCAGAGGTGTAGTAACAGCTGCTCTGACTGGACTCTGACCAGCACATGTGTGTGAAGTACAGACAGGTGTGATGATGATGATGATGATGATGATGATGATGATATTGCACTGACACACTCGTCAGCAGATTCTCCTCACAAACATGAAACTGAAACAAAGAGCCCCCCCCCCCCCCCAAAGTGTTGCTCTGCCATCGATTCACAGAAACAGTCTGAAGAGTCACTTTAAAAAACTGGAGACGTTAAATCTGAGCTCAGGAACTCCCTCTCTCTCTGCCCCCCCCCCCCTTTAATCCTCCAGTTGGAGCTGATGAGTGTCCCCCACAGAGACGTCCATTGAGAGAAGAGAGAGGATCATTGTAGCTGCTCCGGGTGGAGAGGTGGTTAACATTCCTGCAGAGTGACTGTCACTGACTCACTGATACACTTCAGTGAAGTGAATCTGTGTGCACAAGGACACAGTGGACATGGTGGACACAGTGGACATGGTGGACATGGTCAGCTGCCTCCTCCTCCTCCTCCTCTGATGTCACCCCCACCCCCCCGTGCACAGGAGCTCGAAGCTGAAACAGGAAGTTGGTTAATGAACTGTTTGAGTAACAGTTTCTTCTGTTTATCTTTGTTTGTTCTGGTGTTTAACTTCAGCTCATCTGAGGAGTTCATATGACTCACTCGCTGTCTCTGGCTCCGCCCACTGTTTTGTCCTCTTCTGTTGCCATAGTGACAGCTTGGGACAGGAGACATCAAGTTTGAACATGACATCTCAGTGACACCTTTGAGGAAGTCGGTACAAACGCACGTGGACTCAAGAATGAACTGATTGGATTTGGTGGTCAAAGGTCAAAGGTCACTGTGATGTCACAGATACAGAACAGATATTTTCCTGTAATAACAATCTTCTCTGTGTTTATAGTTTGTTTTTATTTTCTCTCTCAGCTTTTCAGGAGCAGAGACGAAGCTTCAGTCTCATCCATCATCGTGGAGCTGTTATCAGCAGATATTAAGAGACAGAAGGAGGAAGTGGACAGAGACAGATGGAAACCAGACGGACAAAGGAAGGAGGCCACGGCTGCACAGGGCCATCTGAGCACGCACATGCACACACACACACACACACACACGTACTTTAGGTGAGTGGAGGATGAAGACGTGTGTAACGTCACATGGTCATCACACAGATGAGCTCATTTGATAAGTTTATCAGTCTCTCTCTGTTGTTGCTGCAGCTCCTTCACTTTCTGCCTCATCTCCATGACGATGAACCCACTGGACTCAGTCGCCACGTTTCCTTTCACCTCCATCGTGCAGTGACTCATCGGTTTGGAAACAGACGATCAGACTCACTTCACCCTGACGAGCTCTGGTTCTCTGACTCAGACTCGTCTGTGACCGGTTGCTCGGCCACGTCGTCAACTTCATCCTCCACCGTGATCCAGATCTGGCTCTGATCTGGTTTTGATCCGCTACATCATGTGACAGCTGCTTTATTTCATTGGTCTGACAAATACATTCAACACTTTCTCACACGTCAACTCGCCACAGAGGCTCAAACTTTATGACACTCTTGTGTTACAGCTCACCAGAGTCTCGACTTCTCCTCGTTTAACCCCCCCCCCCCACTCTGACTCAGCCAGGCTCAGTGGAGGCCGAGTGTAGAGGAGCCAGGGGAGGCAGCTGTGTCTAAACACTGGCTGAGTCCCTCAGCAGGCCCCGAGCCCGGCGCTATCACCACCTCTCATCAGCATGTGCCAACATTTCTCCGTTTCATATCCCAGTGCTGGAGCTCTGCTATGGCCACGTGGAAAACCTGCACCGCCGTCCAACCCCAACGATCAAATAATACTTGGCAACAAGTCAGAAACACACACACACACACTACGTTACTTTAATAAGTTATCAGATGTTTTCTGAGGTTTTGCATCTGTCTATCATCATCCTCTCTGAAAACATGTGATACTGCAGTTGTTGAGCATCTGAGCTTGTTTAAGACTCTGTAAAGTGCTGAGTCAAAATGTCTGTGTTTATTTCAGCAAGATGGAGGAGATTTGCAAGTCATCCGGTCTGATTGGTGGATACACGTGTGAGTCATCAGAGGTCACGGACATGAGGTTGATGTTGCAGAGAGCAGAGCATGTAAATGGAAGATAAAACCAGACCCAGGGCTGAGCCCTGGGGGACACCGGAGAGCGAGTTTCAGAGGGGGAAACTTCATGAAGCCAGTGACAGGACCACCATGTATCATAGTCTGGAGCATCACATTCATCTTATATGGAATATATTATTAGAGAAAAAAATAAGATTTACAAAGACTCAACTTTACCTACACAACCATGGCCGTAGCCAGCTATGACGTCACAGAGGTCCGGACCTCAGTAAGAATTCCCTGAGAAAAAGTGTTAGCCCCAGACAGCATGATAAACATATTGTACGTGCATTCAGGGCGCTTGTTTTGTCACTCATGTAGGCGGTGCACCGCTCCACGGACTTACTTCTCCGCTGGTGTCGTGTCAGACCGGTCTGCCCCGGATGAAGTCTGCGTGTGGAAAGACGTCGCCTCCGAGATGTAGAATATGTGTTATAGAAGAGAAACATAATTCAGACGTGTCCTCTCATTTACAACTCCCTCAAATACAGAAGCTGTAGACAGAAGCGCCAGAACAGAA
>JAFELL010002221.1:0-21819 GCA_019059645.1 Caranx melampygus | reverse complement strand
CTTTCTTTCCCTCCGTCTCTCTCTCTATCCACGCTTCATTGACCGTGACACTTATAATGGTGTACTATGATTGAATACGACCGCAGCTTCTTCACTGGACAGTATTAATTTCACTTTTTTCCCCCCAGTGTGTGTGTGTGTGTGTGTGTGTGAGTGTGTGTGTGTGTGTGTGTTCACAGACTTCCAAGCTTTAATCCGTGAACATGACTCAGACTTATAGAGCTGCTCTTATTATAGACAACACACTCGTTTCTTCCCTTCTATCTTTTCTATTTGCCTATCTCTAGTCATCTTCTTCTTCTCCTCCTCCTTCTCCTCTTCTCTATCCTTTTATCTCCGTTTCTCATTCTCTCCCTGCTTTTTTATCTCCCTCCTCCTCTGTCTCTTCAGGTTTCGGTTGCAGCTGTGACTGCATTGACCTTTCCAGTGACAGGAGAGGCAGTGAACGACAGATATAGCCTCCTCTCGGACCGGGGTAATTGTTATTTCACTATACAGCAGAAGGCCACAGCTCGCTCGCTTGCTCTCTGCCTCCCTCTCTCTCTATCTATATAGAAGGATGACGGACGGGGGGGGGGCAGATAAGAGGCAGACCCCCCACTGTCCACGCACTGACACTTGTATTAAATATATTAAGACACAGCTAATCATCAGCTGTATGATGTTCACTACATTAGTTCTGATGCAGGACCAAACTGTGTTGTTGGTGTTGTTGTTGTTGTTGTTTTTTGTGTTTCATCCTCGACATGTAACGATGATCCAGTGGAGTTATTTTTAAATCCAGTGACGCGTCGGTCGCTTTGAGCCGTTTTCGTACGTCGTGTGTGTTTTCAGTGTTTTATGGGGAGTGACATCAGATTTGTCACAGCGCACGTTTATTTTTATTGTGACGTTCTGAACGCCGGCGCCATCGATGTTGTTTACACTCCAGTGGCAAGGTTGAACAAACAAGGTTATGTGAGTGTGTGTGTGAGTGTGTGTGTGTCACTCCAGTGTGTCTGTGCATGTGTGTGTTTTCACATACTAATACCAAAGCTGACCAAGCAAGGTCAGTGTCTATTGTGGTATGTGTGTGTGTGTGTGTGTGCAGCAGATCATGAGCATCACTAGAACAACAAGCAGAAGTCGTTTCAGGCACTTCTGTCCGAATGTGTCGGCATCATCTAAAGGTGAGATACGCAAGGTCACCCTGGGCTTGAGTGAGAGTGTGTGTGTGTGTGTGTGTGTGTGTTTGCACATGTGTTTGCGTGTGTGTGTGTGTGTGTGTACATAAACATTTCATCTTATCTCCATGAGAACCAGATGTTTTCATGAGCTCAGAAAGTTAGTTAGTTTGAGGACTTTGTGATTTTGTCCACTGTCTGGTGTGGTGTGTGTGTGTGTGTGTGTGTGTGTGTGTGTGTGTGGGCAGGAATGCAGGGTAAATACATCACCGCTGGTCTCGACAGCTGTTTTGACCTTTTCATAAGAGGAAAATAGCCCTCGATGTTTATTCACACAGCGCGCTAATATTTTATTCAACAAGGCGACGCAACAGTCGTTAGGAGCAGGTTGAGCCGGCGCGGCGTCGCTGTCGCCAGATCTCACTCTCCTGATGAAAAAGAAAAGGTATCAAAGAAAATATCCGGCTGTGACATTCGGAGGTGAGAGAAGCTGCTCTCGTTTATGAGGATTTACATTTTCTATTTATCCTTTTTAGATATCGAACCTATCTGATGTGTTTAGTCAGAGCAGCACGACACACACACACACACACACAGAGGAAAAGGTTGAGCGATGGAGGACACTGTCGAGTGGTCGTCTCTCAGACATTAACCCTGAAAAGCTCCTGGTCTTTCATTTCCTGTAAACTCTCTGCACCCATCCAAACGTGAATCCACCAATCACATCTAATCAAATAACGCACGTTTGTGTAAATCCCTCCGTGTGTTCACATGCGCAGCACTGAACAGCTGACAGCAACATGGCCGCCTCCTCAACACAACACACAACAACTGGGTTAAAATTCTCAATGGTCCGACCAGCCGCAGACGAGACGCAGGCTGCCTCGTCCCCTCGATCGTCTTTCTTCGCTACTTTTGTCAAGTGTGAGCACACGTGCACTGTCCAGCTTCACAACAATCAGTTTCCAAACGCATCATCTGGGTGTTTAGTGGGATCTGGAGAAGTCCGGTCTGAGTCGGACTAACTTCAGTCGTCTGATTCACGGCCATCGTTAGTTGTAACTGAGTGTGTTTTCCTGCACAGGAAGTTTGAGACGCTCGAGAAGCTCGGTGTCGGCGTACTGAAGTATGTGATTGCAGCTCGGCCTAACAAAGGCCTTTCTGTGTCAACCTGGAGAACGGGGGGGGGGGGGGGTAGTGAGAAAGAGGGGGTTTATTATCAAGTACCCAAGCGCGTCCATGCATTGGTTTGGAAAGAGAAAACAGAAGAGGGGAGATGAGAATAATGAAAGGGGGGGGATCACTTTCCAGAAAGGGAGGGGGGTGGTATGTCACAATGACCCTTGTGTCCTCTAGCTTGTCTCTCAGTGGAGTGTTTGTTGGGTAGTTTGGGAGGGGGGTGGCAATTTAGAGGGGTAATTAGGATCATTACACATGCATGGTAGGTGTAATGGTCCGCAACATCGCTGATCAATCCCCCCCCCCCCGCCCTCAGCGGGCCGAGCTGCTTCCCGTCACTTCACCGCGACTCATTCATCCTGCTCTGACAGATCTGGACTAAAACAGTGAATGGGAGGGGTTTTTTTTTTTCTTACCGGTCGAACCCCTCGAGCACAGACCTCCCCAAACAGATCAATAACACGCCGAAGTGAAGCCGCCTTGTGCGTTTATTTCATCAAGTGCTGCATTTGGTTTTATTAGCGACGGGGTCAAAGGTCAGATCAATACACGGCGCAGGCGTTGATATGAAAACATGTTTTAAAATACAAAACAGCAACACAAAGCATTTTTTTTTTTGTTATCATCACGACTCCACAGGGGATTAAAGTCCAATATTCACCTGTATTAAACAACGGCCTGGACAGATTCAGGTCGTCAAAGGTCAAAGGCACAAAACTCTAAAAGTGAAACATTAATTATGACATCACCGAACCCAAATGCTCCTCATTCTCGCTCAGTGTTGAGATGTCGCACGCTACTAAATATTAATGAAGTCGTTTGGCGTCCTGAGGCCGTTCCTCACAAAGAGAGCGAAGTGTCTGATGTCGCTGGAATAAAACTCCTCGTTGCTTTTATCATTGAGAATAAAAAAAAAAAAAAGCCATAAAATGACTTGTGGGTGATCAGATCATGACCTCATCGTGTTCGGCCCAGCGAGGTCTCTCTGCAGAGGTTAATGTGAGTGTAAACTGTGTGTGTGTCAGTTAGTGGATGGATGGGACGGGACGGTGTGTGTGTGTGTGTGTGTGTGTGTGTACGCTGAAGGGTGGTCTTTAAAGGCTTAGCGGCGTCCACTGAGGCCTTGTGTTCTGCCCCTTGCCTCCTCAATAGAGCAAAGCTAATCTGGATCTGCTCAGGGGAGCGTCAGTCGTCCCATGGGCGACCGTCCCTCTCTCACTCTTTCCCTCTCTCTTTCTCTCCCTCACTCTTCCTTCCATCCCTCTCTCTGATGATCTAGTCAGAAACAGTGTTGCTTATCTTTAGAGGCATATCTCTGTTTGTTAAAATATAACTGTCCTCCTCTGTCTTTCTGTCTCTCTCTCTCTCCGTCTCTCTCTCTCTCTCTCTCTCCATCTCACTACCTCTTCTTTTCTTTCCTCTGCCCGTCTCCGGGCTCCCGAGGGTCATGGTGTCAGCTGTTGGACAATAGGACAGCTGTATCCAGATCAGTCAAAGACCTACAAGCTCCCCCCCCCCGGGGGTGGGATTAAGCCAATTAGTAGCTGTCAATCACTGTGACATATCATGGACAGCTAGATCAATACTTGGGAGGAAGGGAGGGAGGGATGGGCGAGAGAGGGAGAGAGATGGTGGGACAAATGAATGGAGGTTGGTCAGAGAGAGAGGGGAGGAAGGGATGAAGGGATGGAGAGAGGAAAAGAAAGGACGTGAGGAGGATGAGGAGGATGAGGAAGATAATGACAGTTCTGAACTTTTATATTATTGTAAAAACAAACGCAAAATAAAGAAGAGCAGAGAGAGAGAGAGAGAGAGAGAGAGAGAGATCGGCTCCAAAATAAAGAGATGCTAAAAATGAATAGGTTTGTAAATCAGCCCCCCCCTTCTGTGGGGGGGGGGGGGTGCAAGTTTTGTTTTTCCAAAGAGTTTTGTGGGTGAAAAGAAGAAGAATGTGTTTATCGTAGTTTTGGGGGACATCAGAAGACAGTGTCTCCTCCTGACAGCAGAGAGAAAGAGAGGAGGGAGGAGGAGGAGGAGGAGGAGGAGGACAAAAAAAAGGCCTCAGTGGAGAATCAATAGGCCTCAGAGGGAGAATGACATGGAGGGAGGAGGAGGAGGAGGAGGAGGAGGAGGAGGAGAGGAAAGAGATGGTGGAGGAAATGAGGGGAGATGGGGGCGCAGATGGTAAATAAAGAAACATGCAAGACAGAAAGAAAGAAAGAAAGAAAGGGTTTTAAACAAGAAAGACGACACAAGTGGAAGAGGAAGAGGATGAAGAGCTCGGGGAACATCTGGAACATCTGTCCTATCCAGACTAAAGACTGTCAGGGGGAAATAATTGGAAACCAACATCGTCAATAGCCCCAAAAAGCTAAATGTGTGAATATATGTGGAAGCAGAGTGACGAGGGGGGGGGGGCAAGGGAGGGGCAAGGACGGGAAGAGAAGAGGGATGTGAAAAAGACGAGTGGAAAAGAGAGGAACGAGGAGGAGAGGATGTAAGTGACAGAAAGAGAACGGAACAACAAAGAGGAAGAGGAATAAATGAGATGTTTTTTAAAAGCAACAAAGTTGACAAAAAGATGAATAAAAGAGCAGATGAGTGAGGGAAAGAAGAGGAGGGGGGGGGTGTGGGAGTGTGTGTGTGGGGGGGGTGGTGGAAAAAAAGAGGAAACGGGACAAAATGGAGGAGACAGAGATGGAGAGGATGTTGTTTTATGAATATGGAGCTGGGAACATCTGGCACGACTCTGGAAGCTGCTGCGGCCTTTTGAATTCGTACATTTAAGTGTGTGTGTGTGTGTGTGTGTGTGTGTGTGTAATGAGGGTATTGGGGTGGGGTGTGTGTGTCTGTGTGTGTGTGTGTGTGTGTGTGTGGGGGGGGTTGTTAGACTAAAGCAGTGATGCACAAAGACACACCACCCAGGCCTGCCACACTCACTTATGTTCGCATGGATGGAGACAGAAAGAAAGACAGAAAGAAAAGAAAGAGATTGAAGGTTTGAGGAAGTGAAAGAGAGATGGAGAGAAAGAGAGAGGGGGGGGGGGCAGATGGAGAAGAGAGGGAGACAGAGGAGAGATGATTGATTTGGCTCATTCTCCGAGGCCTGTAATCATCAGCAGGAGTTTATGGAGGGGACGTGTCGCGCACCACGTATCAATACCAGCATTTACTTTTCCATTGATTAGGACATCAGGAATGATGGAGACTGATCAGTTACAGCTCCGTCACACACCCTGCAGCGCCCCGTCTCCTCTCTCCTCTCTTAAAGTGTATTCTGTCGCTCTTTCAGGTCGTAACAGGCGTGTTTTCCGCCTGTTTTAACCCTTAAGGAGGCGCTGAATTATTCATTGGCTTGTGCTCCCACTAGTTCGGCTAATGGCTCGGTCACAAAGCCATGCATTTGTAAATGAGGGTAATCCACCTTTATGAGCCCCCGGCCCCTGTGTGTGTGGTGTGTGTGTTTAGACGGGTCAGAGTCTCAGGTTTTAAGACAAGGAGCGTTTTGTCTGACAAGAATTTTGTGTTTTTTCTGTGTGTGTGTGTGTGTGTGTTTTAGCTGTCGAGTGCAGAGTGCTGCCAGGATTTGTAGCTGCGCTGCTACAATGACCCTTTCATGCTAAGAACCGTCTGATTGTGTGTGTGTGTGTGTGTGTGTGTGGTTTTGCAGGCCTCCTTTCTCTGCGACCAAATCTCTTTATCTGTCCAGGACAATATACGAGGTGGAGGCCTGAAGGCACAGAGACAGACAACAGAGACGAATGGACAAAGACAGAGACAGGGACAAGCAACAGACAAATACATGGACACAGAGAAGGAGAAAGAGAGGGGGACAGATATGGACGCAGAGATAGGTACAGGCAACAGACAGAGAGACAGAGATGACAGAGACAGGAACAAGGACAGAGAAAGGGACGGAAAACCAACACACAGACAAACATGGAGACAGAGAATGAGACCACTGGACAGACCACAGAGACAGAGTGAGACCAACGTCTGTCTAATCTAGGTCATCTCTTCTTCTACCACTTCACGTCCTGCTGAACCCTCTGTCAATGATCTCCTGTCCTCAGTGTGTGTCCTCGTCCACACACGTCCCTGTCTCTCCTACATGGACAAACTCCTCGATTACAAAGAGCAGCAGCAGCAGCAGCAGCAGCAGCAGCGTCGCAGCCAGCGGAGAGAAAGGAGAGCAGAGCAGTGAAGTAGAAAAGCTTTTTAGCTGTGAGATAAGAGCACATTAAGGAGGAAGACAGGAGAGGACCTCCAACACTTTATTAGTTTCTGATGAGGCAGGTTTCCACTGAAGAGCAGAGGACGAGGAGGGGGAGGAGGAGGGGGAGGAGGGGGAGGAGGAGGGGAGGAGGGGGGAACGACTGGGCTTGGCGTTTTTTTGAAAAGGTTGTTTCCAGCTCTGCGAAGCTCAAAGACAGATGAGATTATTCTGATGATATCGACTTAATGTAGAGAAGCTGCAGTCAGCATTTTACTCACACACTCACTCACTGGACGGAGACGGCAGAGAAAAAAAAGATGATTCACAGCGACAGGACATAAAAATGGAGACGTGACGAGGACGGAAAGAAGAAGAAGAAATGATTGGGCGAAAAGGAGAAGAAGGAGCGGAAACTCTGGTGGTGCTTGATCACTGCAGCGTGTGTGTGTGTGTGTGACATTTCCCAGCTGTTAAACTCTTGGTTGAGACAAACCTGGTGTGACATCAGTCTCAAACTACCTGCTGTCCTATCAGCTCTTTTCTTTCTTTCCTCCCTTCTTCCTCTCCTCCTCCTCTGCAGACGTGTTCGTTGGCCTCCTCCGTCTCCTACTCTGATGACTTTTCCATGGCCGGGCCCTCTGGTCCTTCAGCGAGCCTCAGCCCGTGTGTGTGTGTGTGTGTGTGTGTGTGTGTGTGTGTGGTTTTGGCCACAGCGCTGAGTTATTTCTGGCCTCCTTGATTGGTTGGACATGCTAAGAAGAAAACGTCTGGCTCTGTTTTCCCACCACTGTTTCTCAGATTACACATCAGCCTCTCTTTACTTTTCACTCTTCTTTCTCTCTCCTCAGTCACTCTTTAACTCTCTCTCTCCTCTCTCTCTCTCCTCTCTCTCTCCTCTTCTCGCCGATATAGGGCTAACACAATCCGACCCACTATTCTGACTCACTTTAGCTCAGTTAGCTTAGCATCTTTAGCTAAATACATATGACAAACTCCATCTGTAGCACAGCTCACGATATGTGCAGCAGAGGCTTCACGCAGACCAACAGTGTTCGTGGCTGCATGTGTGAGCAGGTGTAAACAACAAGGTGTCTGTTAACAGCCGTCCTGACATTAACACGGCTCATCATTATCATCATGCAAATAACGTGTCGAACTGACCACAGCCAGCACACACAGAAAGGGGGCGGAGCTCTGCAGGACGCTGCCCAGAGTTCACACATTCACTAGTGACAGTAGTGACAGTAGTGACAGTCTGGGTGGTCCAGGATGAGAGAGAGCGAGAGATGGCAGGGCTGTTGTTATGGAAACAGTAGCTTTAGACTTAGATATTATTGGATGTCCTGAGATAAAGTGCTGTGTGAGACGGAGGCTGTGGAACGTCGCTCATTTACATAACACTACAGTCGACCGCAGTGAAAGGGACACACACATTTTAATGGTGGACCCACAGGGAGGCTCAGTAGGAGGTTAGAGAACACACACACACACACACACACACACACACACACACACTGTAAACGTCTAACAAATTGGGCTGAGTGTGATGTAAATGGATTCTTCATTGTCCTTTTTAATGTGTTGTGGTTGTTTGTTCCTGCTCACACTCTTCCTCCTCCTCCTCCTCCCTCTGACTTTAACCTTTTGACCTTTAACTCTAAACTCCACTGCACAGAGCTGTGTGTGTGTGTGTCTGCGTGTGTGTATGCATGGTCTGTCCTGCCTGTTTTAATGCATTACATTGAGCGTTGTGTCACATGAGGTGAGGACACTCCCGCCCTGCGACGTCCTCGACGCTGCGTCCAGTTTCTGTTTCCAGATGCAACACGTTTGGGTCGTTTCAGGGCTGTTGGCTCCATTTTCCTGCCAAACAACTCATCATTCATCTCGGTTTCCAAAAAAGGGGGCCTGCTAATAAAAATTCGTATTGTGGCTATGGAGATAAGGAGAGAGAGAGATGGAGGAGTAAAAAAAAAAAAAAAAGGTAGAGGTTTCAGAGAGGCTGAGGTATTTCATATGGATGTCATCATGCACTCTTGAGCTCGCAGGTAATGATGCTGCCGCTGCCTTTATCTCTGTCTCTGTGTGGAGGTGTGTGTGTGTGTGTGTCAGGGAACTACAACAGAGGCAGACACACTAGCCCTGTTCTACACATATAAAACATTTCACAAAGAGTCTGAACGCAGAGATTTGAGTCACATTAAAGAGCGGATGTCTCATTACCGTGTCCTTGAGAAGCTGCTCTATATCTCTGTGTCTAGCCTATCAGCCGTATCCTTCCACCGCTCCTCTCCGGCTCTATATACCCGGGTTTGTAACGGTAAATGTAAACGGCTGGTTGACTACGAGCTCACAACCCAAAACGTGTCAAACGCAGAGTTTAAAATGAAACAACTCCACCACATACAGCACGTCTGAACACACGGTGCGACCTGTGGTTGTTGGCCATCACAGAGCTAATAATAATAATCTGTCCACTGGCTGAGCCACAAGTCGACTGCTTCCCAAAACAATCGCCAGGTTTCCACGGAAACTGTGTGTGATTGGTGAAAAAACAGACGGATCAAATTCTACAACTACAACTCCTCAAGACATAAAGACACGAGGCCAAGAGCGTCACATCTTTTCTTCCTGCTGAGTTGCACATTTCCCTTTTTTATATACTGGCCGTCTGACGACCTGCATTTAAAGCTACAGTAACGCCTTTGGACGTGTTACTAAAACACTAGCAGAGCGTCCATGTCGTGTCCGGCAGACGCAGATAACACTGGTGAATATCCCTGAAAGACTTTACCTTCCTGTAGCAAAGCTAAGCCGCTTTGCGTTCTGCGAACGGGGCCTTCCTACACACCCGGGCCGCCTCCCCTGTTAGCTTACCAGCTAACGAAGCTGCCGTTGGCTCGGTGTAGCATTAACTCCTCCGTGACGACGTAAACACAGCCGGTTTCATCGCAGGACGTTCAGAAGCTCTCCACTGTCTGATGTAATCCAGGGAGCTAACGTTTGCTAGCATGAGTGAAGGCGGATGAGCACGTGGCCTGATGTAGACACCTCCTTGCCTGCCCCACCTAAAAAACACACACTGAAAAACGCCGCCAGAGATTTGTAGAGCTGATTGGTTGTGTTGTCTCATCTAGTAATGACGTACTACGGCTTTAAGTTAACGCTTAGTCACCTCGAGAGTCGCCCTGCGCACCTGCCTTGAAGCTCTCGTTGGCTCAGGTCGACCTCTGGTCACGTCTGTCATCAACCAACCAACCATCCAACCGACTGATCGATCGATCGATGGCTGCACCGCCTTCTTGTGCGCAGGTTCACCACCACCACCACAGCCTCCTGGAGCCTCGGCAGCTTCACACATTTATTCTGACTCAACACTGACAAAAAGCACAAAGGAGCCTCTGAGTCTTTGAGCTTTAATGCCCCCCCCCTCTCTAAAAATAGGTGGTTTTGCCTGACAAACCTGGGCAAACAGGTGTTTACTCTCCTGGTGCGTTTTGTCCTGCTTTTCGTTTTCGTCAGCGCAGCCTCTCTCGGAGCTTATCTCCAGCCCAGGACACACCCTGCTCCTCTCTCTCCTCTCCTTATCTCCCCCCCCCACCCTGCTCCCCTCGCTCCCCCGAGGCTGTTTGGAGAGGATCTGTGACACATTCTGCTGTGAGTGCGCATGTAGCACTAGTAGCTCTGGTAGTAATGAAGATGAGGAGGAGATGAAGGGGAAAGTGGTGGGGGGGGGTTATTCATCAGCAGCCAAGTCTTTGCAAGTGAAGCAGCCCCCCCCCCATCGCTACCTACTGTCTATTTATGTGTCCATTTAATTGATGCTTCTGAATAATGATGAAGGATGAAAGAAAATCCTCTCTGCTTCTTCGTTGTCTTTTCTGTCGGTGCAGTGTCGTCACCACGGTTCACCACGGTTCACCACGGCTCACCACGGTTCACCACGGCTCTGTCCACCATGTTTGTTTATTATAACGATAACTGTCAATGAATAAAAAGACTGTTTCCTCGTTATGACTCAGTCTTAGCATATAAAGCTGTAAATGGACTTGTCCATATGTCAAATCCATATGGTGAGACATTAAAACCCATTATAGCCTCGTTATGGAGTTCACATGTAAATCACAGCTCTCACACACACACACACACACACACACATTCACAGGCGCTGCCGTCTTTGCAAATAGGTCAAATCTCTTTCAACCATTCAGAGATCCATTTACGCATCCTGCCTTGAAGACTACAGTCGCACACACACACACACACACTTATGAAAATGCACACACTTGGAGACACAACTGCACACACACGTACACGCTGCAGGGCCGCCACGGCTCCATTATTTTTCTGAAGTGGCTTTTCACTTCCATGGCTGATGCTTGAGGCTGTGTGTGTGTGTGTGTGTGTGTGTGTGTGTGATATTGTGATGGGTGTGGGGTGCTTGACAAAGATTGTGACATAAACCATTTATAGCGTGTGTGTGTGTGTGTATTCTGGTCACATCCAGTGCAGTGGAGGGAAAAACATGGCGGTCAGTAAAAATATAAAAAGTAAAAACTTTACGAATCTTTGTGTTAAAACTTGAAAGTGTCTTTTGAACAAAAACACGCCACGCTGCAGACAGTCACTAGATTCAATCACACAAACCTGCTCAAACGGCCCGTGAGCTAAAATTAAAACACACGCACTCACTCATTCAAATAGAAAAGTCGACCTCACACCTGCTGTGCCGCCGCCGCCGCCGCCGCCACACGGGGGGCGGCTCCAGGTTCCCGTCCACGTTACGGATGGTGAACAGGTAGTTAAAGCGTCGGGGCAGCAGAGGAGGACGCAGCGGCAGCAGCAGGCAGCCAATTAAGATGAGAGATATTTGACATTTGCGGTGTTGTTGTTCTGCAGCCGGCTCGTTCCCTCTGTGACGGCCAATGAGGGAAATCAGAGAAAACAATTAGATAAAATAATAAATGAAGGACATGGACACATTGAGAGAAAGTGAATTTAACTTCTGTGTGTGTGTGTGTGTGTGTGTGTGTGTGCTGCCTGGGGCTCAACCTCGATGTGTCAGGTCGGTAATTGGGAGCAATAAAGGAGCAAACTGGAATTCCTATGATTAAATAGCAAATTACAAGCAGCAGCATAAAACTTGTGAAGGTGTAGAAGATGAAAGGAAGAAAAGAACAGGTAGAAAGTGTGACAGAGGAGGAGGCAGGAGGAGGAGGAGGAGGCGGAGGAGGAGGAGGAGGAGGCGCTCTGTTTGACCATTCGAGCAGCAGTTAAGAGTCTAATTGATCACGGCGACCTCTATTTTCTAACTGCAGTCTCTTCATTGATCCGGTTACTGCTGCTGCTGCTGTGCAGTGACTCTCCTCGTCATTACTGCCTCTCCAAAAACGACTTTAACGCTAAAACCCCGGTCGATCTCAGCGCTGAGAGCTGTGGACAGTGCTCAGGTTCACACTCAGAGCTGAGGCCTGAGAGCGTTCCCCTTTTTCCTTCTTGAAACTTTTTCATCGTGAAACGTCTGCGTTCACACGGAAACCTGCTGCAAAGGGCTGTAGTACATACACCAGGCCTGTGTGTGGCGCCGTAACAGATATACACCACAAACAGAGAGGAAGGCGTGGAGCATGAACGGGGAGTCAGGCCGGTACAAATACGCCAATTGAACGCATGCGTTCCTGGCGCAGTTTCGAGGGACCCGACCGCCGTCCACCGTCCTTGTCGGCCCCTCACGCTGCGGCCTTGTCCACATGGAAACAGAGCTTTCCCATTTTGCGTTCAGCAGATGCGTCCTGAGCTCGTCTCCGTCTGTTCGGACGCTGAGTGTCTGTGAAAGCAGCCATCGCCCTGAACCTGACGTGTCACGATAAACACCAGCAGCACCGAGCCGTCACACCCCCCACCAGCTGCAGACGCATGTTCTGCTACTCTGCCTTGAAATCAATTTCATGTTCGGTTACAGCGTGTGAGTGTGTGTGTGTGTGTGTCCTCCAGCAGAGGTCATAACCTTTACCTGCTGACTGTGTCTCCTCTACTAAATTAAAACACTGCATCAGATTACATCCAGCACACACACACACACACACACAGAGTGAAGCCCTGACACACTAAGCACAGACATCGTATTACCTATATAAGGACAAAGCTATTGCCGCTAGTGCAAAGAAACTCAATAGGCTTTTAACATTCATTTGCCTGGACAGCAGGGCTGACTATAGCTATACCAACTAGATCTAATACCACAGAGAGAGAGAGAGAGACTTTACATTACAACCCTGTGAAAGCACACAGACGGAGAGAGAGAAAGTGCTGAGAGGGTTGGAGAGAGAGAGAGAGAGAGGTGGGCAGAGAGACAGAGGGAAGGCTGAGAGAGGAGATACAACTAAATATATAACCAGTGGGTTTTAATATATATATATAGACTTGAAAAGGAGTTGTGGTGTTGGAGGTGTAGATCAACACAACACACACACACACACACGCGCACAAAGCCAAGAAACGCAACAATGAAAGGTTTTGTGACGAGGTGGACGTGTGTCCAGGTTTAGTGTGGACCAACACAGTCAGTTGTCCTGTTTCAGGCTCCGGTGGCTGCAGCTGAATCCGCTCTCCTCCCTCTGCTACGTGATCTAAGATCACTGTGTGTGTGTGTGTGTGTGTGTTTTCCCAGCGTTGAGTTTCACTGAGTTATTCTAATGTGCTTGAATGCATCTTAGAGGAAGCTGCAGGTCGGACGGATGCTGTCGTGTAATGAAAACACCGGCGAGCCACATTCAGGTTTTAGTCAGGAGTTTACTGACGGTGCTGCAGGTGAAAGAGAGGAAGAGAGGGATGGAGAGAGAGAGAGAGACGGAGGGGGGGGGGCAGATCAGGAGTAATGGAGAGAGATAAATGAACGTCTATAAACGCCCACCGACTCTGCAGGACCTCTCTCATTTCTGCTCCTGCTCCAGATTAGGACCGAACATAACTCAGAAATAGTAGTGTGTAGCTGTGTGTGTGTGTGTGTGTGTGTAGCTCTGTGTGTGTGTGTGTGTAGCTCTGTGAGTGTGTGTGTGTGTAGCTCTGTGAGTGTGTGCAGAAAATAGTGCTATATGTGCAGAATGATGAACGTACAGTGGAGAACAAATGAGGATCAGAGGTCGTGCGTTTTCAAGATGCATCATGGGTCAGAGGTCGCCGTTGCCTCGTCATCATCACGTCTCATTACTTCCTGTTAACGTTTCACATTGTTCCTAATATTGGTGAGTCCTGTGAGTGTGCTTCATTCTGATTGGACAACAACAACAACAACAACCACGGCAGCGTCATCATCTGTCTGAGGTCAGTTTTTGCAGCAGGACAGAACCGGTGTAAGTCCTGGATGTGCTCGGGGCTGCCAGATCGGCCCTGGCTCCAGCTCCAGCTCCGGCTCCGGCTCCGGCTCCGGCTCAGCTCCAGCTCCAGCTCCGGCTCCGGCGCTTACTGATGACACGCACTGTGACTAATCCTGGAAGTTTGAGAAAACATGAAAGTGTCTGTACTGTGTGTGTGTGTGCTGCCATGTTAGCATTAGCTCCATGTTAGCTCCACATTAGCGTTGCTTAGCGCACATAAACACTTGTGTGTACTAATGTGGAGCATTATTAACTTTATTGAACATTGTTCATCTGTACAAACGCTTCTCACAGCGGCCATGTAGCGTGACGTCATCTGTAAGCGCAGGAACCCTGAGCGGATCTGGCAGCCCGAGCACATCCAGTACTTACACCGGCATCAAACCTAAATCTGCCCCTGCGGATTAAAGATGGGAACACAACAACAACAACAACAACAGAGTGACGACACATCAGAGAGGGGCCGAAGTGACGGCAGATTATTTCGGCCGCGTCCAAAATGACGCGGCTACAAAAGGTTACTGACTTCCTCCTGTTCTTCTTCCTCTGCCGTTGATAAGAGTTAAAGCTGCTCGGCTTAACTTTCCATTACTCAGGCATGAGGTGGATATTTTTTGCTGATCTATGGTTGCCAGGGGCTTTCAGCTCAGCCCATCTTAAAATAAACAGTTAAGACTCTGTGAGCCTGGGAAATCACCAGATGTACAGTAACTTTCATATCAAGCTACTTATTAAGTCTGCATGTTTTATTTTTTATTTCAGCTTAGAAGAGAAATCCATACAACTGCTCTCCTCCTCCTCCTCCTCCTCCTCCTCTCTCTCTCCCCAGATGCCTTTTAGAGCTGTCATTGGAGAGTGACCTGTATTATCTATCTCTGACTTTCTCTCTCTCCGGCTCTGTCTCTTTCTCTGTCTGAATGGAGATTTAGATAAGAGAGTCTGAGCTGCAAGAGAGCAGCCGCCGAATACCAAGAGACAGACCGAAAGAAAGAGAGAGAGGGAGAGAGGGAGAGGGAGGCCAGAGATGAGTGGAGAGTCAGGGCCAGATTTACTGAGCCATTTGTACCTTGTTTCAGACTCTGGAGGCTCCAGTTATTTATCAAACAGGTGCACGGAGCTCAGAGTGGAGCTGCCTCACCTGGCTGCACCTTGGCCGAGCCGCAACAACACCTCTTTGTTTTTGTTTTTTAACATTTGCATTTGAGGGAAATGGGATCATGCAAACGACAGGAGGAGGAGGAGGAGGAGGAGGAGTGTTGAGCAGGTTAATTCAGTTAGTGCATTAAAGTCCACAGTGACCCTGAGTCACTGCAGCTGCACTTCAGACACAGAGAGCGTCTTATTTTGAAGGGAAATAGAGAAGCAATAAAACATGAACACAATATCTGTAGTTTTAATAATGTGGAGGAGCTTGTAGATTCATGGTTTAATAAACTTGTTAAAAATAAAGTTATAACTGTGGAGCCCACACTTCCCCCTGTGTGTGTGTGTGTGTGTGTGTGTGTGTGTCGCCTCATCCTCTGTTTTTGTTTTTCTTCTTGCTTGCATTTGTTATTAAGTATGTGTGTGTGTGTGTGTGTGTGTGAGCTGTTTTAATCTGCCACACTGTGCATGTGTCACACACACACACACACACACACATGCATGGCCCACCATTTAAAATGTCCCCAAGGTGATCGATGAGGTGGTGATGGAAATGTCATCTGGTGCTAATACATTTATCACGACTCATCCAGCCTCATGAATTTCTGCTTTTTTTTTAACTTTTCAACCTTTTTTTTTTTTTTTTTTTTGCTCTTTTCACCACGCGGCCGTTTTTGAATGCCGTGATTCATGGGGGATTTTTTGCCGGTGGTTTTTCTCTCCAAGGAGGCCGAGCAAGCGCTCTGACCGGACTGGTTAATTAGCGGGCAGGACAATGACAGCCTGTGTTTACGTGAGGCCGAGTGATGCGGTGGTGAATCAGTGCAGAACCTGCAGAGCCACAGATCAGTGGAGTGACAGAAACATCAACATCAGAAATGTGTCGGATGCCGAGCGTGTTCACATGCACAGAGATCTGAACACGGTTTTCAAAACATGAACGTAGCTCGGCTGCTTCGGTCTGCACCTGGTCCACGGACCAACAGCGGCAGTCTCAGTACAGATCAGTGGCTCCTGCTCCTGCTGTGCTTTTCAAAAATGGCTGTTTTCATTCTTGTGCTGGATATCACGCTCGCAGCTCTTCCAATTACAACGCTTTCTGGCCAATCAGTGGCCAGCACTCAGCTGATGTCACATTTTAGTATGGGCTCAGTCAGACTGTAGCAGGTACTGTCCCTGGTGTCAGGCCGGGGAACGACCGTGTGTTTCAGTGTCTCCAACAGTAACAAACACACGTGTCACTGATGTGAGGTGGTTATATATTCATGTGTGTGTGTGTGTGTGTGTGTGTGATTGTGGAAGTACGAGGCCCAATCGTGCAGAACTGAATATGTAAAAAAGCATATTTACTCTCCTCCTCTCCTCTCCTCCATCTCTCTCTCTTCCTCTCCATCCATCATCCCTCTCTTCCTCCGCTCTTTATCCCTCCTCTCCACGCTGTCAGTTAACTGACGGCTGCTCGTTTTTCTCTGTCTCTCTCCGTCAACACGTCGAGACGAATACGTCTCCTCTGTGTGTCCTCTCTCTGACTCTCCACCAGCCTTCACCTCCGACACTGATCATCTCCATTCCTCCATCACTACACCACATGTTACTGTGGTGTTAAAGACGCTCCCTTCATATTTACATCCCTCTGCTCCAAATTAGCTTTCTCTCTCTCTCTCTCTCTCTCTCTTCTCTGTCTCTTTGCTCTGCATCCTCAAAACCTGTTTCTTGTTTCTTCCTCATAAAAACAAGGAAGCTGAGCGTTTTTGTTTTTTCCTTATTTATTTGCACACTGATAAACAGAGGAAGGAGAAATTCCTGATACAATCGCACTTGAATAAACAACGAACACACAGGATGCAAACGAGTGCGAGGGGCCTCTGGGGGCTAATAAAAGCTGCTCACCTTAAAGCAGCGGAGGAAGGTGAAGTCTTCTTCCTCGCTCATTTTAAAACTTCCCCTCCCCAGGGACGCTCCTAATTCAGGAAGAAATCGATGCAGGAAATCTAACGAGCTGCTATTTATAATAAACAGTCACCTGGAAACAGAGCTGATGGCCACAGAGTCCAGGTGTGATCACAGCACAATCACATCTGTGTCACCACCGGCGTCACGGTGGTTGTTGTTGTTGTTGTTGTTGTTGTTGTTGTTGTTGTGTGACCTCATGTTTGCACATGTTGGGCTTCACAGATGCAGCATGCGCCTATGTACGTATTGGCGTTCAAATGTGTGTGTTGTTATTGGTTAAAAGCTGTCACACACCGTGTTCCACCTCTGTCTAGTCGAGCCGTTGGCTGATGGGACTGGCTCACCAGTCTGTCGCCGCCAAGGTGGACGGGCTCACAGTGAAACTCAGGCCTGCAGCAGCAGGACGCAGACGCTCTTTGTCTTCTATTTCTCAGTAAAATTATTATTAATAATAATAAAAAAAGAAGCTCCACACTGACTTGTGCGTTTCAGGCTTATCTAACCACGCTGTGCTATTTCAGAGCGTCAGACTTGTATGTTTAGATGAGGAAGTGGAAAAATACTCGGCTGTCTAGAGCCGATGTTGTAGGAGTGCAGCTCCTATTGTGGGGGAAGAGGACGTCTGAGCTCAAGGCCCGTAGTTACCAACCTGTAAAAGAGCTGCACCTGCATCTGCTGTGTGGCGTTTTATTTTTGACTCAGCAATGAGTCAGAGAGGAGGAGGAGGAGGAGGAGGAGGAGGAGGGAGCAGGAGCAGGAGGAGGATGTTTGCCCTGACGATAAAATATATGAAAGGAATAATGCACCAAAAATAAAGTTGAAAGAGAGAAGGTAAAGAGGAGTCACACAGATTTAGACGGGTCCCCTCCTGAAGCGTCCATTTTGTTTCCCACAATTCCACAGTGGGTGTGAAAGTCATGTGTGTGTTCAGCTGAACGGAGCATCGACAGAGCGAGGACACGTTGTGTGTTTAGTTGTGATTATTCAGGGGAATGATGCGTTATGTTAACGTGTCCTCACAGTATGTGTGTGTGTGTGTGTGTGTGCCTGTGTCAGTGTGTGTGTGTGTGTGTGTGTGTGTAGCTACCAGCTGTGCTGATCCTCAAAGCTGCTCTCAGTTTCCGCCCGCATCATCTCACCACCAACACGTGCTCGTTACAGTGACGAGCTCATTTTCAGCGTTCGTTCACGTAATCGCTCTCTCACTTCACGCACCGCCGCCGACTCCGCTGACTCACCGACACGAGGTGTTACGAACGCGCTGCATCTGCCTGCCATCGAACGTATGATTCAGAAACCTGATGTTTGAGGAAGCTGCAGCTGGTCACATGGTGCAGACTGGAGCCTGTGGCGTGTGTGTGTGTGTGTGTGTGTGGTCCTCAGGTGTAGTAGATGTAGTAGTAGACGTTGTGTGTTGCAGTGAGATCAGTGTCAGAGTGAAGGACAGCAACAACCCCCCCCCCCTCATGTTGACATTCCTATTGGCTGCTATCATGGGATAAATCCTGCTGTGGTGATTTTTACAAACGAGATGAAACACCAGATTTTAATCCGAGGGACCGTCATCAGAATAATTATCCTGGTCTCACTCCAGCTTCAGGCCTTTTAGCTGATGACACACACACACACACACACACACACACACACACACACAACTGATGGCTGCATTTCAAGAAGGCTTATTTGCATGTTTGGAGCAGTGGCGGTTGGAAGTAAAGTCAGAGCGTGGTCGGTGGCGTGGCGCTCGTGTCCTGACGTGACCTTGTCTCCTGGCAGCAGCAGTCGTCGTCGTGGTCGCTGTATACCTGCTCTCATACATCAGAACAACAGAAGACTGAGTTTCTTGCATCATGAAAGGAAAGCTGGACACTAAGTGCTGTTTGAGTTTTTAGCTTCTTGTGCAGCGATTTCCTGTAAAATCCCGCAGCAGCGCCGGAGCTCCGTGGTCGTTATCACCCAGACGACAGGACGATGATCAGATCTGTTGTCCGTTCTCCTGATGGCTGTTGTTGATGTTTACCATGAGGAAAATCACTCTCCGCACGTATGAATGCAAATCCTCCAACGTGAAGAAGTCAATACACTCCACACTACAGCGTGCACGCAGCGAAACATGGAGGCAACACAGCTGTTGTCGGGGAAGTGGTCGGCCGGATTGATCAATAGTTCTTTATATACGAGAAGCTTCACGCAGAGCTTTATGGTATTGACGGCGTGGTCCCCTGCAACACACACTCACCACCACGACGTGCTGCTGAAATCCATTTTCTCTCACATAACAAGCTGTCATTTTCTGCTTGGCGTGAGCTCAGTCTGCCTGTGCATACAGAGCAGAGGCAGGTTTACTGTAGCTGCCACCATGAGCAGAGCAACAGCACCATGACGACGCAGCAGCAGCAGCAGCAGCAGCATGGACACGTGTTGCTGCAGATCCTCTCGTCTTCTTCTGCAACAAAGTGACGAGTTTGTGATTGACGATGAAGTGTCACCTTTAACGTTGAATTCAAGGTTTAAAGTCATGAAACACAACAGATAAGAGTCAAACTGAGAGAGTCATGAGGAAGGAAACGTAGATGTTAGTTGAATGTCTGAGATGTGATCAGACACATCGGGATCGTGCTCCTCAGCTGCTCTACAACAGAACAGGGAGTTCATGACTGAGCTGTGTGATCGCTCACTGTGCGTTCACGAGGATGTGGGCACAAGAAACATTTAGCCGTTTAAAACGCTGTGCAGATTCCACCACATCGTTACTGCATGGAGAGAGAATGGAGGGGAAACACCAGCGTTTACCTGTCTCACCTGTCGTCAGTGGGACCCATACCTGGGCCACACCTGATACTGATCTGACACCACAGTTGAGTTAGTGAAGTGTGAAACCTCACCATGTGGAGGACAGTGAAGGCACGGCCTCGACTTGTGCTCTGTGTGTGTTGTGTAGAACTGAAGGGAAGAGATCAGCCTCGTTATCCGATCTGCAGGAGCGGACTCCGTCACTCCGTGGCGGCCTTTTGTCGTCGCAGTTCAGTCTTTGAAACTTTCTTTCCTTCACATGCAAACACTGTATGTTCAATCATCATATGTCTAATCACATCCCAGGCCATCCCATGAAGTGTCTTTGAACGGCTGACATGTGATTAATGCGAGCCTCCTCCTCTCTCTGTCTCCGTTTCAGGCAGATCGTGTCAAACCCTCATCGTATCCGACACCAGTGATGAGCTAAAGGTGAGTTCTGACTTCCTTTAGTGTCTTTATCACTTCCTGGTGCATGAAGAATCAAAGAGTGTGTGAATCAGCTCCGACACGTCGGCTGTTCGTCTCTTTCTTGTTCTTCCTCTGATGATTTCTGTCCTTTATGCTTAATAGAAAACCATCGAGAGTTGTTCAGCTTGTATTTGCCCACAGCAGCTTGTTAAAATATTAAATATGATGTCATGGCCCACAATGCATCTTGCCCTCCAGGACGTGTTCCAAAGTCACCGTATCACAACCTCACATCTCCCATACTAAGCGGTTTTTTCTCTTCCTTCTCCTCCTCTTTTTCGCCGGCGTGGAAAAAGTTGAATAGATTAAAAGGCAGATCTAATCGATCCTGAGTGTGCTTATCAGCAGCTGGCAGGGACGAGCCGATTTCAGAGCGGCGCCGTCTAATCCTTCAACTGCAGCAGGGCCGGGGGAGGAGGAAGGAGACAAATGGTGGAGAGACGTAGAGACAGTGGCTCTAATGTTTTTGTTTTCGCACATGATGATGATGATGAGGTGATGAAGATGAAGGAGCTTCTGAGGCGTCAGGTCCGTCTGTAATGTTTTAAACCACAGTAATATCACGCTTTTTAACCAGCGTTAAGTCAGTTCCATGAGGACGTGAGAGTGTCTGAAATGGACGAGGGGGGTGATGACACTTTGAGTGATTTAACGTCCGGACGCTGTCGTCCTTCTGTCTGAGTCGTCCACCCACGTGTCTCACTGGCCCTCAGTTGTAGGTGTTATCATATTTTCAGATATGGATTACAGACGCAGTAATTGGAGGCTAAATGTCGTCGTCCTTGAAAAAACTCTATCAGACTTTAAGCTCGGCTGCTTTTCGCCTGGATTATGTTTTTTTTTTTTTTTTACGTGTCTTGATTGACACGTATTGATTCCTCCGGTGACTTATCATGATTCATGCTTTCAGACGGTTTGAGCCTCTCTCTGCTGATTGGATGTTTAACTCCTGAACTCCAAAAGGGGGGATCTGAGCACATATCCATAATAGCCGGGGCCGGCATTCATCCACAGGACCTCCACCTCCTCCTCTGTTGCCTTGACCACGAAGTGACAAAGACTTCCAGCGCGCGCGTTGGGTGTATGTGTGTTGTTTTAGCTTTGAAGAACAAAAGTGTGAATGGTAACGAGGAGCCTGGTGTCTTCTGATTTACTGCCCTGTGGTGTGTGTGTGTGTTGTGTGTGTGTGGTGCGTCAGAGGCTTGAAGCTAGGTGACTAAATGCAGCTCTGCAAACTCAAACACAACTAAACACTGTCACACACACACACCACTCACACACACTTGTAGCTCACATCTCTCTGTTTACATGCACATCGTGCAGTCGATGGTGCATTTACTGGACTACGTGCTGATTTTGCGTTTATTACCCACGGCCTGGGCGAACGCTTGGAGCAGCGTTACTGCAGGTTAAAGGAAGCAGCAGTTGAAACGATTCATAACTGAGATAGTGAGGTGAGAGCTGAAGCTGCGCCGAGGCTCTGACCGAGGTTACACCGAGTCAACGGCAACAAGCTCACGCTTTC
>JAFELL010002220.1:7500-38043 GCA_019059645.1 Caranx melampygus | reverse complement strand
CCTAACCCTAACCCCCTAACCTATGTGAGGTGCATTGTGTTTGAGTGGTAGAATTCTAACAGGCATCACACTGTAAGACAGGAAGACACTGCAGGAACTCGGCCTGAGTATAGATAGAAATAGTACAGCTGTCCTCTGGTTATGAGCCCTGCCTAAGGCTGAGCTAGCTAAGGCTATAGGCCTAATTTTTTGAACCGCCACCATCCGGGTGGTGGCCAGAGGGGGCACCGGCACCCTCATTGAGGTGCGTGCATGCCAGGCCAGGGCTTCGCCCTGTCCTGGTTCATTCCCCTAAACCTAACTATTTCCATTACCTGATTTACAGCTGGACCTGCTGCTTTTACTAAACTTAACCACTCCCTTCTTCTTGCTGGATTATCTGCTGCTTGCTGGACATTTTTCAGCCAAGTACATATATGGGTCTGGAAAAATCGACTTTTTTATAGGTACCTATCGACTCCAAATGGTCTGAAACGTGCTCCTAAATAGGTCCCACAACCCATCTTTGGCCTATGGCACTTAGTCGTTTTTCCACCAAATACATGTATGGGGTCAGAAAAAAATCGACTTTTTTTATAGGTACCTATCGACTCCAAATGGTCTGAAACGTGCTCCTAAATAGGTCCCACAAACCATCCTGACCCCGTGCACTAGTACATTTTTCGCATTTTATCGCACCAATGTATTTCCTATGGGAAAACATTGACGGTAAATATCGCGAGAACCGTACGTCCTAGAGACTTCCAAATGGTGTCTACACCCCCATTTTGGCTACGGGGAACACGAGACACCAAGATATGTCTGTGCGACCTCCGGTCCCGAGATATGGCCATTTTTGAATGGGGCGAAATGGGCAAAGGGTTTTTTGGCCATAACTCCGCCCCCTTACGTCGTAGGAGGACGAACCGGATATCAATCGACGCGTCTCGACGAGACGAAGTCCCACGGGTCAATGGATTTTTTCTAAAATGTCCTATCAAAGTTATTCAAAAAAAAACTGATTTTTGCCCCATTTCGAGTGGTTTCATCCTATACCTAACCCTAACCCTAACCTAACCCTAACCCCTCGAGTGGTTTTCATCCTATACCTAACCCTAACCCTAACCCTAACCCCCTAACCCTAACCCTAACCCCTAACCCTAACCCTAACCTAACCCTTCATCCCTATACCTAACCCTACCCTAAACCCCTAACCCCTAACCCTAACCCTAACCCTTACCTAACCTAACCCCCCTACCCTATGTGAGGTGCATTGGTGTTTGAGTGGTAGAATTCTAACAGGCATCACACTGTAATGACAGGAAGACACTGCAGGAACTCGGCCCTGAGTATAGATAGAAATAGTACAGCTGTCCTCTGGTTATGAGCCCTGCCCTAAGGCTGAGCTAGCTAAGGCTATAGGCCTAATTTTTTGAACCGCCACCACCTCCGGGTGGTGGCCAGAGGGGGACCGGCACCCTCATTGAGGTGCGTGCACTTGCCAGGCCAGGGCTTCGCCCTGTCCTGGTTCATTCCCCTAAACCTAACTATTTCCATTTACCTGATTTACAGCTGGACCTGCTGCTTTTACTAAACTTAACCACTCCCTTCTTCTTGCTGGATTATCTGCTGCTTGCTGGACATTTTCAGCCAAGTACATATATGGGTCTGGAAAAATCGACTTTTTTTATAGGTACCTATCGACTCCAAATGGTCTGAAACGTGTGCTCCTAAATAGGTCCCACAACCCATCTTGGCCTATGGCACTTAGTCGTTTTTCCACCAAATACATGTATGGGGTCAGAAAAAAATCGACTTTTTTTATAGGTACCTATCGACTCCAAATGGTCTGAAACGTGCTCCTAAATAGGTCCCACAAACCATCCTGACCCCGTGGCACTTAGTACATTTTTCGCATTTTATCGCACCAATGTATTTCCTATGGAAAACATTGACGGTAAATATCGCGAGAAACCGTACGTCCTAGAGACTTCCAAATGGTGTCTACCCCCCATTTTCGGCTACGGGGAACACGTAGACACCAAGATTATGTCTGTGCGACCTTCCGGTCCCGAGATATGGCCATTTTTGAAATGGGGCGAAATGGGGCAAATGGGTTTTTTGGCCATAACTCCGCCCTTACGTCGTAGGAGGACGAACCGGATATCAATCGACGCGTCTCGACGAGACGAAGTTCCACGGGGTCATGGATTTTTTCTAAAATGCTCCTATCAAAAGTTATTCAAAAAAAACTGATTTTTTGCCCCATTTCGAGTGGTTTTCATCCCTATACCTAACCCCTAACCCTAACCCTAACCCCTAACCCTAACCTAAACCCCCCCCCCCCCCTAACCCTAACCCTAACCTAACCCTAACCCTAACCCCTAACCCTAACCTAACCCTTAACCATTACTAATTTGGTGCCTAAACCTAATCTTAATAATTGGATGCCTAAACCTAATCTTAATTAATTGGATGCCTAAACCTAATCATGCCTAAACCTAACCCCAGTTACCTCTATGATTTTACTAACCCTAATCCTATGATTTCCCTAACCCCAACCATTAGACTCTTATGCCTAACCCTAAAGATTAAAATGATTTCAGAATACTATATAATTTTATATAAATATATACATATTTTATAAATTATTATTAGATATATTAATGAATTAATAGATAAAAAATAAATAACATTTCATAAATATATAAATATATATGGATTAATAATTCATTTTTTAGGGTAAGGTATATTATTAAAAAAACAAGTTTAAAACTAATTTAGTTTGGTACTTAGAGGGTTAATCACAAAAGTTAAACAGAAAAGTTAACAGAAACTTTAAAACTAAAAGGAAAAAAGAAAGAAGGAGAGGTTATAAATAGAGGGAACACAGCTCTCGCACTCACTTTCACTCCAACCACTGATCAGCACACACACTCCTCACACAGACAGCAAGCCACACAGAGTTTTTTTGCGTGCACAGGCCTGAGGAAGACCCTAACAGGTCGAAACGTCGCCCTCTGCACGCATCATTTTTGTTTTCAATAAATATATAAATAAATATTTCATTTTTTTTTTTTTTTATTTTGACTTTAAGTTAAAACCTTTATTAAAAAACAATAAAAACACTATAAAAAAATATTTGTTATTTCATTTGGATTTTGGTTAAAAAATATATAAAAACAATTAAAAAAAACACAAACAGGATCCACTACACTCAATATGAGTGAGTGGATCACTGTGCGATACGGCAAGAGACGCCGTCAAAAACCCTGGGACCAGAGGGAGGGGGCCAACTGGGGGAAGGACCGCGCACCACCTGTCCCCTTCAGGGGTCGGGGCCCTTACCCTCCACCTAACCCCTAACCCTAACCCAACCCTAACCCTAACCTAACCTAACCCTTCATCCCTATACCTAACCCTAACCCTAACCCCTAACCCCTAACCCTAACCCTAACCCTTACCTAACCCTAACCCCCTAACCCTATGTGAGGTGCATTGGTTTTGAGTGGGAATTCTAACAGGCATCACACTGTAATGCAGGAAGACACTGCAGGAACTCGGCCCTGAGTATAGATAGAAATAGTACAGCTGTCCTCTGGTTAGAGCTGCCTAAGGCTGAGCTAGCTAAGGCTATAGGCCTAATTTTTTGAACCGCCACCACCTCCGGGTGGTGCCCAGAGGGGGCACCGGACCTCATTGAGGTGCGTGCACTTGCCAGGCCAGGGCTTCGCCCTGTCCTGGTTCATCCCCAAACCTAACTATTTCCATTTACCTGATTTACAGCTGGACCTGCTGCTTTTACTAAACTTAACCACTCCCTTCTTCTTGCTGGATTATCTGCTGCTTGCTGGACATTTTCAGCCAGTAAATATATGGGTCTGGAAAAATCGACTTTTTTTATAGGGTACCTATCGACTCCAAATGGTCTGAAACGTGCTCCTAAATAGGTCCCAACCCATCTTTGGCCTATGGCACTTAGTCGTTTTTCACCAAATACATGTATGGGGCAGAAAAAATCGACTTTTTTTATAGGTACCTATCGACTCCAAATGGTCTGAAACGTGCTCCTAAATAGGTCCCACAACCATCCTGACCCCGTGGCACTTAGTACATTTTCGCATTTTATCGCACCAATGTATTTCCTATGGGAAAACATTGACGGTAAATATCGCGAGAACCGTACGTCCTAGAGACTTCCAAATGGTGTCTACCCCCCATTTTCGGCTACGGGGAACACGTAGACACCAAGATTATGTCTGTGCGACCTTCGGTCCCGAGATATGGCCATTTTTGAAATGGGGCGAAATGGGGCAAATGGGTTTTTTGGCCATAACTCCGCCCCCTTACGTCGTAGGAGGACGAACCGGATATCAATCGACGCGTCTCGACGAGACGAAGTTCCACGGGGTCAATGGATTTTTTCTAAAATGCTCTATCAAAAGTTATTCAAAAAAAAACTGATTTTTGCCCATTTCGAGTGGTTTCATCCCTATACCTAACCTAACCCTAACCCTAACCCTAACCCCTCGAGTGGTTTTCATCCCTATACCTACCCCAACCCTAACCCTAACCCCCTAACCCTAACCTAACCCCTAACCCTAACCCTAACCCTAACCCTTCATCCCTATACCTAACCCTAACCCTAACCCCTAACCCCTAACCCTAACCCTAACCCTTACCTAACCCTAACCCCCCTAACCCTATGTGAGGTGCATTGGTGTTTGAGTGGTAGAATTCTAACAGGCATCACACTGTAATGACAGGAAGACACTGCAGGAACTCGGCCCTGAGTATAGATAGAAATAGTACAGCTGTCCTCTGGTTATGAGCCCTGCCCTAAGGCTGAGCTAGCTAAGGCTATAGGCCTAATTTTTTGAACCGCCACCACCTCCGGGTGGTGGCCAGAGGGGGCCACCGGCACCCTCATTGAGGTGCGTGCACTTGCCAGGCCAGGGCTTCGCCCTGTCCTGGTTCATTCCCCTAAACCTAACTATTTCCATTTACCTGATTTACAGCTGGACCTGCTGCTTTTACTAAACTTAACCACTCCCTTCTTCTTGCTGGATTATCTGCTGCTTGCTGGACATTTTTCAGCCAAGTACATATATGGGTCTGGAAAAATCGACTTTTTTTATAGGTACCTATCGACTCCAAATGGTCTGAAACGTGCTCCTAAATAGGTCCCACAACCCATCTTTGGCCTATGGCACTTAGTCGTTTTTCCACCAAATACATGTATGGGGTCAGAAAAAAATCGACTTTTTTATAGGTACCTATCGACTCCAAATGGTCTGAAACGTGCTCCTAAATAGGTCCCACAAACCATCCTGACCCCGTGGCACTTAGTACATTTTTCGCATTTTATCGCACCAATGTATTTCCTATGGGAAAACATTGACGGTAAATATCGCGAGAACCGTACGTCCTAGAGACTTCCAAATGGTGTCTACCCCCCCATTTTCGGCTACGGGGAACACGTAGACACCAAGATTATGTCTGTGCGACCTTCCGGTCCGAGATATGGCCATTTTTGAAATGGGGCGAAATGGGGCAAATGGGTTTTTTGGCCATAACTCCGCCCCCTTACGTCGTAGGAGGACGAACCGGATATCAATCGACGCGTCTCGACGAGACGAAGTTCCACGGGGTCAATGGATTTTTTCTAAAATGCTCCTATCAAAAGTTATTCAAAAAAACTGATTTTTTGCCCCATTTCGAGTGGTTTTCATCCCTAACCCTAACCCTAACCCTAACCCTAACCCTAACCCTAACCCCTAACCCTAACCCTAACCCTAACCCTAACCCTAACCCTAACCCTAACCCCTACCCTAACCTAACCCTAACCCTAACCCTAACCCTAACCCTACCCTAACCCTACCCTAACCCTAACCCTAACCCTATATTTTTATCCTAAACTTAACCATTACTAATCTAGTGCCTAAACCTAATCTTAACTAATTGGATGCCTAAACCTAACCATAGTTGATCCTAAACTTAACCATTACTAATTTGGTGCCTAAACCTAATCTTAATTAATTGGATGCCTAAACCTAATCTTAATTAATTGGATGCCTAAACCTAATCATGCCTAAACCTAACCCCAGTTACCTCTATGATTTTACTAACCCTAATCCTATGATTTACCCTAACCCCAACCATTAGACTCTTATGCCTAACCTAAAGATTAAAATGATTTCAGAATTACTATTATATTAATTTTATATAAATATATACATATTTTAAATATATTATTAGATATATTAATGAATTAATAGATAAAAAATAAATAACATTTCATAAATATAATAAATATATATGGATTATATAATTCATTTCTTTAGGGTAAGGTATATTATTAAAAAAACAAGTTTAAAACTAATTTAGTTTGGTACTTAGAGGGTTAATCACAAAAGTTAAACAGAAAAGTTAAACAGAAACTTTAAAACTAAAAGGAAAAAAGAAAAGAGGAGAGGTTATAAATAGAGGGAACACAGCTCTCGCACTCACTTTCACTCCAACCACTGATCAGCACACACACTCACTCACACAGACAGCAAGCCACACAGAGTTTTTTTGCGTGCACAGGCCTGAGGAAGACCTCTAACAGGTCGAAACGTCGCCCTCTGCACGCATCATTTTTGTTTTCAATAAATATATAAATAAATAATTTCATTTTTTATTTTTTTTATTTTTTGACTTTAAGTTAAAACCTTTATTAAAAAAACAATAAAAACACTATAAAAAAATATTTGTTATTTCATTTGGATTTTGGTTAAAAAATATATAAAAACAATTAAAAAAACACAAACAGGATCCACTACACTCAATATGAGTGAGTGGATCACTGTGCGATACGGCAAGAGACGCCGTCAAAACACCTGGGACCAGAGGGAGGGGGCCAACTGGGGGAAGGACCGCGCACCACCTGTCCCCTTCAGGGGTCGGGGCCCTTACCCTCCACCTAATCAGCCTGTGCCTCCCTCAGGGAAATCGGCTCGCTACCTCGGTCCCCAGTCAAGATCATATGCAGCGGTGGTCCGACAACCGACCAACCGCCCAGCACCAAGATACACTCCAAGGGTGCAAGGACAAAATCAAGCTCCACGAGCACCTACCGACCCCAAGTTTGCTAAATTGGTTCGCCAATTGCATACTGTCATAAAAATGGTTCATCACCTTCAAAATGTCACGCCCAAACCGGGCAAGTCGGAACCTAAAATGATTGCTCGTATGGTTGACACCCTGTCCTCTATGATTAAGCCTGCATGTCCCACTCCTAACACCATGGACCTGGTAGCAGGCAATGCTAAGAACTGGGGATTTAACACCCTGTTGATCCTACAGGAACACTATACTGAGGGCCTGGAGAATATACTGGCGGACATCGCCAAGGATTTGGTTCCGGATTGGAAGGCGGCATTTGAGGTGGCTACTAAATGGGCCCACAAGAACTTGCCACGCTTGACACAAGGGGTCATTGAGCATGCTGAGGCCTTGATCACTGCCTGCAGAGAGCCAACTGCAGATGTAAATAAAAACCAACAGCAGCAGATGGCTCCTGAAGTGGCAACTAGTGCACAAGCACCAGCACCACAGGCACATGCAACTACCACACAAACACAAACATCACAACCAACACACACCCCGACTACAAGTACAGATCAACAAACAAGGCCACAACAGACACAGGACTCAGTCCAACAAGATAGAGGGGTCACAGATACCATGCAACAGACAACTAGCAGACAGACAGTGGCCACCATGACAGATCGGGTCTCGGATTGGTCACCAGACCCCACTCAAAAGGAACCTCAGGGGGAGGAAATGGGGTTCAAACAGCTCAACTGATTACCCCTATTGGGGAGGAACCAAGACCACAACGGAGAGGAAGTTCACGCACTCCAGGGGTAGTGGCAGAAGACGATTTTGACTTTCAGATTGAGACGGTTCAATCAGGGGACGGGGATTCAAATAGGGAGACACACACAGTACCCCGTCCACAACTTGAGTCTGACACAGGGGAGAGGTATGACAACACCCCAGTCTTGACCCCTATCAGACAGGGACAACAGGACACAATTCAAGTGTCAGCTCAAGTTCACCAACAACCTTCAGCCCAGAGTGTTCCTTCACCAACAGACTGGGATCCTTTCATGGAAGAGGATGATGATGATGCCCTTTTGGACTTGACTTCTACTCCAGAGCCAAAGGCTGTCAAAACCAAAAGACATATTATCACAACCCGGAAACTGGTGGACTGGACCCTGAGCGTTGGAAAAAAGTGGCTCATAATTGGGGATTCTAATTTGTCCAGAATTCCACCATACCGCATTCCGGATTTGCAGATTGACAGTTACCCAGGGGCTAATTTTCGCCACGCCGAGGCGGTGATGTCCAAAGCAATTAGCCACACAGTAGTTGAAAAAGTAGTACTGTCATTTGGACTGAATTGCCGGAACCAGAGAGCAAAGGAAACCGCAGTTAAGCAGATGCAGGCAGCAGTCAGAACTGCAAAGAGGCAATTCCCATATGCTGAAATCTGGATCCCACTCATTAACTATTCAGCAGATCTTCCCATCATGGAACGCAGAACACTACAGATACTTAATGCACACATAAAAAAGAACCTACCATTCATACCACTACTGGAAGACGAAGACTTTGACACGGATCAGGACAACACACATTGGACAAGTGATACAGCACGGGCCATGTTGGAACATTGGGCAGCTTTTTTAAACTTGTCAGCCCTGTGAGCCTCAAAGAGGAAGGGAACAAGGGACCACAGGCCCCGCTGTCCAAAAATGTTATTGTTTTAGCTCCTAATTTGGCTCTTACAGAAGCACAAATTGCACTTTTGAATAGGGGCTTGACCTTTATCCCATCAACAATGACACAAAAGGATAAAAAAGAACAATTGTTGTTGGATATTCAAAGTTATCATAGAAAAATAAAATTAGCAGCATTTTTTAAAAATAGTCCAAGCAGGGAACAACCTAAATTCACACCACCCTCTAATTGGGCCCCGCCACAGGATAAATTGCCCCCTGAAATTGATTTCATTATTAAAAAGGACAATAGGGACCTTAAAAAACATTTTAAATTCATTAGGGAGACACCCAATTTGTCTAAGGAAGAAATGCAGGCAATCAAGGAATTGAGGGACAATAAACATATTGTCATCAAACCTGCGGATAAGGGGAGTGCTGTGGTAATTTTGAGTAGACAGCAATATGTTACGGAGGTCAAACGGCAATTAAGTGATACAATGTATTACACCAAGCTTAAAGAACCAATTTATTTAAAGACAGTACCGATAGTACACAAAATTATACACAGATTGTATAAAGGGAAGTATGTTAACAAAAAACAGGAACTCTACCTTAAGGGAGACTGTGAACCTAGGCCCCGCAGGTTCTACATTCTGCCCAAGATACACAAGGACCCTCAGAAATGGACCGTACCACATCAGATTCCTCCAGGACGACCAATTGTGTCAGACTGTGCTAGTGAAACCTATGGAACGGCTGAATATATTGATTATTTTTTGACCCCCCTTTCAATTAAACACAAATCATACATCAAGGATACATATCATTTCATTAGTATTATTAAAAATCTCAAAATCCCAACAGATTCATTTTTCTTTACGATCGATATTGACAGTCTTTATACCAATATCGATATTGCAGCTGGTTTACAGGCAGTTAAGGAAATATTTAATAAATATCCAGACCACAATAGGCCGGACACTGAATTATTACAATTATTAGAAATTAATTTGACCAAAAATGATTTTGAGTTCAATGGTGAATATTATTTGCAAATAAAGGGGACGGCCATGGGAAAGACATTTGCTCCCGCTTACGCTAATATTTTTATGGCAAAATGGGAAGATGAGGCCCTAACTAAATGCCAAAAGAAACCCTTCCGATATTACCGGTATTTGGATGATATATTTGGAATCTGGACATACTCTCAGGAGGAATTCCAGGAATTCATTCATACATTGAACACCCATGATTCTTCAATCACACTCAAATATGTACAGGATTTACAGTCAATTAATTTTCTGGATACAACAGTTTATAAAGGAACAGCATTTCTCCGACAAAACACATTGGACATCAAGGTTTATTTTAAAGAAACGGACACACACTCTTTATTGTTCAAAACCAGTTTTCATCCAAAACATACATATAGAGGTTTAATTAAGTCGCAGCTCATCCGATTCAAAAGGATTTGCACTCAGGAAAATGATTTCAGGGAAGCGGTTAAAATCCTCTTTGGGACACTCAGGAAAAGAGGCTACTCGAGGACCTTTTTGAGACAATGTCTCAAGACATTCCATATCCGAAGCCAAGAGGGACGGAAAAATATCATTCCTTTGATTACCAATTTTTCCACAATAAACACCATAATTAACAATAAAATCAGGACCAATTTTAAGTCCATTATTGAAAATCAGGGGGTAATACCCAATCATGAGATCATATTGGCCTACAGAAGAAATAAAAATTTAAGGGATTTGTTAGTGAAGGCTAAATTAACGTCCTTGTATCAACCAAAAATCAATGTCTTAACGAGACAATTTTGTCAATTAAGATTTATTCAGAATCGAATTACAAAAACAATTTTCAAAATCAAACAAACATTTAATACCCAGACCTCAAACTGTGTTTATGTTATTTTTTGTTTGAAATGTGGTATCCAATATGTAGGAGAAACCAAAAATTCATTATCCATCAGGATGATGCAACATAGGTACATTATCAAAAATAAAAAAGATACCTATACCCCTTTCGTTAGACATTTCATTTGGCATGGCTTGCTCTCGGTGATGGTGGCAGGACTTCAAAGTAACTCTTCCTGGTCAGACCTGGAAAGAAAAAAAGTGGAAAGACAATGGATATATTTATTAGATACTAAAGATCCCAACGGTCTTAATATGAAGTACAATTAATTAATTGTTTTAATTTTGGTCCTGCGGATCTAGGTTGGAGTGATTAAATGAGTGAATGACATTACTGGGGAAATAATTTAATTAGAGTTCTAAACCCATTAATTGGTTAACCTCTATTTTATTCACATTTGATTATTTGGATGTATAATCCTAGCTAATATTATGTTTAATTTCAACCTTATTTTTAGCCTAAACATAACCTTAATTAATTGGTGCCTAAACCTAACCATAATTTTTATCCTAAACTTAACCATTACTAATCTAGTGCCTAAACCTAATCTTAACTAATTGGATGCCTAAACCTAACCATAGTTGATCCTAAACTTAACCATTACTAATTTGGTGCCTAAACCTAATCTTAATTAATTGGATGCCTAAACCTAATCTTAATTAATTGGATGCCTAAACCTAATCATGCCTAAACCTAACCCCAGTTACCTCTATGATTTTACTAACCCTAATCCTATGATTTACCCTAACCCCAACCATTAGACTCTTATGCCTAACCCTAAAGATTAAAATGATTTCAGAATTACTATTATATTAATTTTATATAAATATATACATATTTTATAAATATATTATTAGATATATTAATGAATTAATAGATAAAAAATAAATAACATTTCATAAATATAATAAATATATATGGATTATATAATTCATTTCTTTAGGGTAAGGTATATTATTAAAAAAACAAGTTTAAAACTAATTTAGTTTGGTACTTAGAGGGTTAATCACAAAAGTTAAACAGAAAAGTTAAACAGAAACTTTAAAACTAAAAGGAAAAAGAAAAGAGGAGAGGTTATAAATAGAGGGAACACAGCTCTCGCACTCACTTTCACTCCAACCACTGATCAGCACACACACTCACTCACACAGACAGCAAGCCACACAGAGTTTTTTTGCGTGCACAGGCCTGAGGAAGACCTCTAACAGGTCGAAACGTCGCCCTCTGCACGCATCATTTTTGTTTTCAATAAATATATAAATAAATAATTTCATTTTTTTTTTTTTATTTTTTGACTTTAAGTTAAAACCTTTATTAAAAAAACAATAAAAACACTATAAAAAAATATTTGTTATTTCATTTGGATTTTGGTTAAAAAATATATAAAAACAATTAAAAAAACACAAACAGGATCCACTACACTCAATATGAGTGAGTGGATCACTGTGCGATACGGCAAGAGACGCCGTCAAAACACCTGGGACCAGAGGGAGGGGGCCAACTGGGGGAAGGACCGCGCACCACCTGTCCCCTTCAGGGGTCGGGGCCCTTACCCTCCACCTAATCAGCCTGTGCCTCCCTCAGGGAAATCGGCTCGCTACCTCGGTCCCCAGTCAAGATCATATGCAGCGGTGGTCCGACAACCGACCAACCGCCCAGCACCAAGATACACTCCAAGGGTGCAAGGACAAAATCAAGCTCCACGAGCACCTACCGACCCCAAGTTTGCTAAATTGGTTCGCCAATTGCATACTGTCATAAAAATGGTTCATCACCTTCAAAATGTCACGCCCAAACCGGGCAAGTCGGAACCTAAAATGATTGCTCGTATGGTTGACACCCTGTCCTCTATGATTAAGCCTGCATGTCCCACTCCTAACACCATGGACCTGGTAGCAGGCAATGCTAAGAACTGGGGATTTAACACCCTGTTGATCCTACAGGAACACTATACTGAGGGCCTGGAGAATATACTGGCGGACATCGCCAAGGATTTGGTTCCGGATTGGAAGGCGGCATTTGAGGTGGCTACTAAATGGGCCCACAAGAACTTGCCACGCTTGACACAAGGGGTCATTGAGCATGCTGAGGCCTTGATCACTGCCTGCAGAGAGCCAACTGCAGATGTAAATAAAAACCAACAGCAGCAGATGGCTCCTGAAGTGGCAACTAGTGCACAAGCACCAGCACCACAGGCACATGCAACTACCACACAAACACAAACATCACAACCAACACACACCCCGACTACAAGTACAGATCAACAAACAAGGCCACAACAGACACAGGACTCAGTCCAACAAGATAGAGGGGTCACAGATACCATGCAACAGACAACTAGCAGACAGACAGTGGCCACCATGACAGATCGGGTCTCGGATTGGTCACCAGACCCCACTCAAAAGGAACCTCAGGGGGAGGAAATGGGGGTTCAAACAGCTCAACTGATTACCCCTATTGGGGAGGAACCAAGACCACAACGGAGAGGAAGTTCACGCACTCCAGGGGTAGTGGCAGAAGACGATTTTGACTTTCAGATTGAGACGGTTCAATCAGGGGACGGGGATTCAAATAGGGAGACACACACAGTACCCCGTCCACAACTTGAGTCTGACACAGGGGAGAGGTATGACAACACCCCAGTCTTGACCCCTATCAGACAGGGACAACAGGACACAATTCAAGTGTCAGCTCAAGTTCACCAACAACCTTCAGCCCAGAGTGTTCCTTCACCAACAGACTGGGATCCTTTCATGGAAGAGGATGATGATGATGCCCTTTTGGACTTGACTTCTACTCCAGAGCCAAAGGCTGTCAAAACCAAAAGACATATTATCACAACCCGGAAACTGGTGGACTGGACCCTGAGCGTTGGAAAAAAGTGGCTCATAATTGGGGATTCTAATTTGTCCAGAATTCCACCATACCGCATTCCGGATTTGCAGATTGACAGTTACCCAGGGGCTAATTTTCGCCACGCCGAGGCGGTGATGTCCAAAGCAATTAGCCACACAGTAGTTGAAAAAGTAGTACTGTCATTTGGACTGAATTGCCGGAACCAGAGAGCAAAGGAAACCGCAGTTAAGCAGATGCAGGCAGCAGTCAGAACTGCAAAGAGGCAATTCCCATATGCTGAAATCTGGATCCCACTCATTAACTATTCAGCAGATCTTCCCATCATGGAACGCAGAACACTACAGATACTTAATGCACACATAAAAAAGAACCTACCATTCATACCACTACTGGAAGACGAAGACTTTGACACGGATCAGGACAACACACATTGGACAAGTGATACAGCACGGGCCATGTTGGAACATTGGGCAGCTTTTTTAAACTTGTCAGCCCTGTGAGCCTCAAAGAGGAAGGGAACAAGGGACCACAGGCCCCGCTGTCCAAAAATGTTATTGTTTTAGCTCCTAATTTGGCTCTTACAGAAGCACAAATTGCACTTTTGAATAGGGGCTTGACCTTTATCCCATCAACAATGACACAAAAGGATAAAAAAGAACAATTGTTGTTGGATATTCAAAGTTATCATAGAAAAATAAAATTAGCAGCATTTTTTAAAAATAGTCCAAGCAGGGAACAACCTAAATTCACACCACCCTCTAATTGGGCCCCGCCACAGGATAAATTGCCCCCTGAAATTGATTTCATTATTAAAAAGGACAATAGGGACCTTAAAAAACATTTTAAATTCATTAGGGAGACACCCAATTTGTCTAAGGAAGAAATGCAGGCAATCAAGGAATTGAGGGACAATAAACATATTGTCATCAAACCTGCGGATAAGGGGAGTGCTGTGGTAATTTTGAGTAGACAGCAATATGTTACGGAGGTCAAACGGCAATTAAGTGATACAATGTATTACACCAAGCTTAAAGAACCAATTTATTTAAAGACAGTACCGATAGTACACAAAATTATACACAGATTGTATAAAGGGAAGTATGTTAACAAAAAACAGGAACTCTACCTTAAGGGAGACTGTGAACCTAGGCCCCGCAGGTTCTACATTCTGCCCAAGATACACAAGGACCCTCAGAAATGGACCGTACCACATCAGATTCCTCCAGGACGACCAATTGTGTCAGACTGTGCTAGTGAAACCTATGGAACGGCTGAATATATTGATTATTTTTGACCCCCCTTTCAATTAAACACAAATCATACATCAAGGATACATATCATTTCATTAGTATTATTAAAAATCTCAAAATCCCAACAGATTCATTTTTCTTTACGATCGATATTGACAGTCTTTATACCAATATCGATATTGCAGCTGGTTTACAGGCAGTTAAGGAAATATTTAATAAATATCCAGACCACAATAGGCCGGACACTGAATTATTACAATTATTAGAAATTAATTTGACCAAAAATGATTTTGAGTTCAATGGTGAATATTATTTGCAAATAAAGGGGACGGCCATGGGAAAGACATTTGCTCCCGCTTACGCTAATATTTTTATGGCAAAATGGGAAGATGAGGCCCTAACTAAATGCCAAAAGAAACCCTTCCGATATTACCGGTATTTGGATGATATATTTGGAATCTGGACATACTCTCAGGAGGAATTCCAGGAATTCATTCATACATTGAACACCCATGATTCTTCAATCACACTCAAATATGTACAGGATTTACAGTCAATTAATTTTCTGGATACAACAGTTTATAAAGGAACAGCATTTCTCCGACAAAACACATTGGACATCAAGGTTTATTTTAAAGAAACGGACACACACTCTTTATTGTTCAAAACCAGTTTTCATCCAAAACATACATATAGAGGTTTAATTAAGTCGCAGCTCATCCGATTCAAAAGGATTTGCACTCAGGAAAATGATTTCAGGGAAGCGGTTAAAATCCTCTTTGGGACACTCAGGAAAAGAGGCTACTCGAGGACCTTTTTGAGACAATGTCTCAAGACATTCCATATCCGAAGCCAAGAGGGACGGAAAAATATCATTCCTTTGATTACCAATTTTTCCACAATAAACACCATAATTAACAATAAAATCAGGACCAATTTTAAGTCCATTATTGAAAATCAGGGGGTAATACCCAATCATGAGATCATATTGGCCTACAGAAGAAATAAAAATTTAAGGGATTTGTTAGTGAAGGCTAAATTAACGTCCTTGTATCAACCAAAAATCAATGTCTTAACGAGACAATTTTGTCAATTAAGATTTATTCAGAATCGAATTACAAAAACAATTTTCAAAATCAAACAAACATTTAATACCCAGACCTCAAACTGTGTTTATGTTATTTTTTGTTTGAAATGTGGTATCCAATATGTAGGAGAAACCAAAAATTCATTATCCATCAGGATGATGCAACATAGGTACATTATCAAAAATAAAAAAGATACCTATACCCCTTTCGTTAGACATTTCATTTGGCATGGCTTGCTCTCGGTGATGGTGGCAGGACTTCAAAGTAACTCTTCCTGGTCAGACCTGGAAAGAAAAAAAGTGGAAAGACAATGGATATATTTATTAGATACTAAAGATCCCAACGGTCTTAATATGAAGTACAATTAATTAATTGTTTTAATTTTGGTCCTGCGGATCTAGGTTGGAGTGATTAAATGAGTGAATGAGATTACTGGGGAAATAATTTAATTAGAGTTCTAAACCCATTAATTGGTTAACCTCTATTTTATTCACATTTGATTATTTGGATGTATAATCCTAGCTAATATTATGTTTAATTTCAACCTTATTTTTAGCCTAAACATAACCTTAATTAATTGGTGCCTAAACCTAACCATAATTTTTATCCTAAACTTAACCATTACTAATCTAGTGCCTAAACCTAATCTTAACTAATTGGATGCCTAAACCTAACCATAGTTGATCCTAAACTTAACCATTACTAATTTGGTGCCTAAACCTAATCTTAATTAATTGGATGCCTAAACCTAATCTTAATTAATTGGATGCCTAAACCTAATCATGCCTAAACCTAACCCCAGTTACCTCTATGATTTTACTAACCCTAATCCTATGATTTACCCTAACCCCAACCATTAGACTCTTATGCCTAACCCTAAAGATTAAAATGATTTCAGAATTACTATTATATTAATTTTATATAAATATATACATATTTTATAAATATATTATTAGATATATTAATGAATTAATAGATAAAAAATAAATAACATTTCATAAATATAATAAATATATATGGATTATATAATTCATTTCTTTAGGGTAAGGTATATTATTAAAAAAACAAGTTTAAAACTAATTTAGTTTGGTACTTAGAGGGTTAATCACAAAAGTTAAACAGAAAAGTTAAACAGAAACTTTAAAACTAAAAGGAAAAAAGAAAAGAGGAGAGGTTATAAATAGAGGGAACACAGCTCTCGCACTCACTTTCACTCCAACCACTGATCAGCACACACACTCACTCACACAGACAGCAAGCCACACAGAGTTTTTTTGCGTGCACAGGCCTGAGGAAGACCTCTAACAGGTCGAAACGTCGCCCTCTGCACGCATCATTTTTGTTTTCAATAAATATATAAATAAATAATTTCATTTTTTATTTTTTTTATTTTTGACTTTAAGTTAAAACCTTTATTAAAAAAACAATAAAAACACTATAAAAAAATATTTGTTATTTCATTTGGATTTTGGTTAAAAAATATATAAAAACAATTAAAAAAACACAAACAGGATCCACTACACTCAATATGAGTGAGTGGATCACTGTGCGATACGGCAAGAGACGCCGTCAAAACACCTGGGACCAGAGGGAGGGGGCCAACTGGGGGAAGGACCGCGCACCACCTGTCCCCTTCAGGGGTCGGGGCCCTTACCCTCCACCTAATCAGCCTGTGCCTCCCTCAGGGAAATCGGCTCGCTACCTCGGTCCCCAGTCAAGATCATATGCAGCGGTGGTCCGACAACCGACCAACCGCCCAGCACCAAGATACACTCCAAGGGTGCAAGGACAAAATCAAGCTCCACGAGCACCTACCGACCCCAAGTTTGCTAAATTGGTTCGCCAATTGCATACTGTCATAAAAATGGTTCATCACCTTCAAAATGTCACGCCCAAACCGGGCAAGTCGGAACCTAAAATGATTGCTCGTATGGTTGACACCCTGTCCTCTATGATTAAGCCTGCATGTCCCACTCCTAACACCATGGACCTGGTAGCAGGCAATGCTAAGAACTGGGGATTTAACACCCTGTTGATCCTACAGGAACACTATACTGAGGGCCTGGAGAATATACTGGCGGACATCGCCAAGGATTTGGTTCCGGATTGGAAGGCGGCATTTGAGGTGGCTACTAAATGGGCCCACAAGAACTTGCCACGCTTGACACAAGGGGTCATTGAGCATGCTGAGGCCTTGATCACTGCCTGCAGAGAGCCAACTGCAGATGTAAATAAAAACCAACAGCAGCAGATGGCTCCTGAAGTGGCAACTAGTGCACAAGCACCAGCACCACAGGCACATGCAACTACCACACAAACACAAACATCACAACCAACACACACCCCTACTACAAGTACAGATCAACAAACAAGGCCACAACAGACACAGGACTCAGTCCAACAAGATAGAGGGGTCACAGATACCATGCAACAGACAACTAGCAGACAGACAGTGGCCACCATGACAGATCGGGTCTCGGATTGGTCACCAGACCCCACTCAAAAGGAACCTCAGGGGGAGGAAATGGGGGTTCAAACAGCTCAACTGATTACCCCTATTGGGGAGGAACCAAGACCACAACGGAGAGGAAGTTCACGCACTCCAGGGGTAGTGGCAGAAGACGATTTTGACTTTCAGATTGAGACGGTTCAATCAGGGGACGGGGATTCAAATAGGGAGACACACACAGTACCCCGTCCACAACTTGAGTCTGACACAGGGGAGAGGTATGACAACACCCCAGTCTTGACCCCTATCAGACAGGGACAACAGGACACAATTCAAGTGTCAGCTCAAGTTCACCAACAACCTTCAGCCCAGAGTGTTCCTTCACCAACAGACTGGGATCCTTTCATGGAAGAGGATGATGATGATGCCCTTTTGGACTTGACTTCTACTCCAGAGCCAAAGGCTGTCAAAACCAAAAGACATATTATCACAACCCGGAAACTGGTGGACTGGACCCTGAGCGTTGGAAAAAAGTGGCTCATAATTGGGGATTCTAATTTGTCCAGAATTCCACCATACCGCATTCCGGATTTGCAGATTGACAGTTACCCAGGGGCTAATTTTCGCCACGCCGAGGCGGTGATGTCCAAAGCAATTAGCCACACAGTAGTTGAAAAAGTAGTACTGTCATTTGGACTGAATTGCCGGAACCAGAGAGCAAAGGAAACCGCAGTTAAGCAGATGCAGGCAGCAGTCAGAACTGCAAAGAGGCAATTCCCATATGCTGAAATCTGGATCCCACTCATTAACTATTCAGCAGATCTTCCCATCATGGAACGCAGAACACTACAGATACTTAATGCACACATAAAAAAGAACCTACCATTCATACCACTACTGGAAGACGAAGACTTTGACACGGATCAGGACAACACACATTGGACAAGTGATACAGCACGGGCCATGTTGGAACATTGGGCAGCTTTTTTAAACTTGTCAGCCCTGTGAGCCTCAAAGAGGAAGGGAACAAGGGACCACAGGCCCCGCTGTCCAAAAATGTTATTGTTTTAGCTCCTAATTTGGCTCTTACAGAAGCACAAATTGCACTTTTGAATAGGGGCTTGACCTTTATCCCATCAACAATGACACAAAAGGATAAAAAAGAACAATTGTTGTTGGATATTCAAAGTTATCATAGAAAAATAAAATTAGCAGCATTTTTTAAAAATAGTCCAAGCAGGGAACAACCTAAATTCACACCACCCTCTAATTGGGCCCCGCCACAGGATAAATTGCCCCCTGAAATTGATTTCATTATTAAAAAGGACAATAGGGACCTTAAAAAACATTTTAAATTCATTAGGGAGACACCCAATTTGTCTAAGGAAGAAATGCAGGCAATCAAGGAATTGAGGGACAATAAACATATTGTCATCAAACCTGCGGATAAGGGGAGTGCTGTGGTAATTTTGAGTAGACAGCAATATGTTACGGAGGTCAAACGGCAATTAAGTGATACAATGTATTACACCAAGCTTAAAGAACCAATTTATTTAAAGACAGTACCGATAGTACACAAAATTATACACAGATTGTATAAAGGGAAGTATGTTAACAAAAAACAGGAACTCTACCTTAAGGGAGACTGTGAACCTAGGCCCCGCAGGTTCTACATTCTGCCCAAGATACACAAGGACCCTCAGAAATGGACCGTACCACATCAGATTCCTCCAGGACGACCAATTGTGTCAGACTGTGCTAGTGAAACCTATGGAACGGCTGAATATATTGATTATTTTTTGACCCCCCTTTCAATTAAACACAAATCATACATCAAGGATACATATCATTTCATTAGTATTATTAAAAATCTCAAAATCCCAACAGATTCATTTTTCTTTACGATCGATATTGACAGTCTTTATACCAATATCGATATTGCAGCTGGTTTACAGGCAGTTAAGGAAATATTTAATAAATATCCAGACCACAATAGGCCGGACACTGAATTATTACAATTATTAGAAATTAATTTGACCAAAAATGATTTTGAGTTCAATGGTGAATATTATTTGCAAATAAAGGGGACGGCCATGGGAAAGACATTTGCTCCCGCTTACGCTAATATTTTTATGGCAAAATGGGAAGATGAGGCCCTAACTAAATGCCAAAAGAAACCCTTCCGATATTACCGGTATTTGGATGATATATTTGGAATCTGGACATACTCTCAGGAGGAATTCCAGGAATTCATTCATACATTGAACACCCATGATTCTTCAATCACACTCAAATATGTACAGGATTTACAGTCAATTAATTTTCTGGATACAACAGTTTATAAAGGAACAGCATTTCTCCGACAAAACACATTGGACATCAAGGTTTATTTTAAAGAAACGGACACACACTCTTTATTGTTCAAAACCAGTTTTCATCCAAAACATACATATAGAGGTTTAATTAAGTCGCAGCTCATCCGATTCAAAAGGATTTGCACTCAGGAAAATGATTTCAGGGAAGCGGTTAAAATCCTCTTTGGGACACTCAGGAAAAGAGGCTACTCGAGGACCTTTTTGAGACAATGTCTCAAGACATTCCATATCCGAAGCCAAGAGGGACGGAAAAATATCATTCCTTTGATTACCAATTTTTCCACAATAAACACCATAATTAACAAAAATCAGGACCAATTTTAAGTCCATTATTGAAAATCAGGGGGTAATACCCAATCATGAGATCATATTGGCCTACAGAAGAAATAAAATTTAAGGGATTTGTTAGTGAAGGCTAAATTAACGTCCTTGTATCAACCAAAAATCAATGTCTTAACGAGACAATTTTGTCAATTAAGATTTATTCAGAATCGAATTACAAAAACAATTTTCAAAATCAAACAAACATTTAATACCCAGACCTCAAACTGTGTTTATGTTATTTTTTGTTTGAAATGTGGTATCCAATATGTAGGAGAAACCAAAAATTCATTATCCATCAGGATGATGCAACATAGGTACATTATCAAAAATAAAAAAGATACCTATACCCCTTTCGTTAGACATTTCATTTGGCATGGCTTGCTCTCGGTGATGGTGGCAGGACTTCAAAGTAACTCTTCCTGGTCAGACCTGGAAAGAAAAAAAGTGGAAAGACAATGGATATATTTATTAGATACTAAAGATCCCAACGGTCTTAATATGAAGTACAATTAATTAATTGTTTTAATTTTGGTCCTGCGGATCTAGGTTGGAGTGATTAAATGAGTGAATGACATTACTGGGGAAATAATTTAATTAGAGTTCTAAACCCATTAATTGGTTAACCTCTATTTTATTCACATTTGATTATTTGGATGTCTAATCCTAGCTAATATTATGTTTAATTTCAACCTTATTTTTAGCCTAAACATAACCTTAATTAATTGGTGCCTAAACCTAACCATAATTTTTATCCTAAACTTAACCATTACTAATCTAGTGCCTAAACCTAATCTTAACTAATTGGATGCCTAAACCTAACCATAGTTGATCCTAAACTTAACCATTACTAATTTGGTGCCTAAACCTAATCTTAATTAATTGGATGCCTAAACCTAATCTTAATTAATTGGATGCCTAAACCTAATCATGCCTAAACCTAACCCCAGTTACCTCTATGATTTTACTAACCCTAATCCTATGATTTACCCTAACCCCAACCATTAGACTCTTATGCCTAACCCTAAAGATTAAAATGATTTCAGAATTACTATTATATTAATTTTATATAAATATATACATATTTATAAATATATTATTAGATATATTAATGAATTAATAGATAAAAAATAAATAACATTTCATAAATATAATAAATATATATGGATTATATAATTCATTTCTTTAGGGTAAGGTATATTATTAAAAAAACAAGTTTAAAACTAATTTAGTTTGGTACTTAGAGGGTTAATCACAAAAGTTAAACAGAAAAGTTAAACAGAAACTTTAAAACTAAAAGGAAAAAAGAAAAGAGGAGAGGTTATAAATAGAGGGAACACAGCTCTCGCACTCACTTTCACTCCAACCACTGATCAGCACACACACTCACTCACACAGACAGCAAGCCACACAGAGTTTTTTTGCGTGCACAGGCCTGAGGAAGACCTCTAACAGGTCGAAACGTCGCCCTCTGCACGCATCATTTTTGTTTTCAATAAATATATAAATAAATAATTTCATTTTTTATTTTTTTATTTTTTGACTTTAAGTTAAAACCTTTATTAAAAAAACAATAAAAACACTATAAAAAAATATTTGTTATTTCATTTGGATTTTGGTTAAAAAATATATAAAAACAATTAAAAAAACACAAACAGGATCCACTACACTCAATATGAGTGAGTGGATCACTGTGCGATACGGCAAGAGACGCCGTCAAAACACCTGGGACCAGAGGGAGGGGGCCAACTGGGGAAGGACCGCGCACCACCTGTCCCCTTCAGGGGTCGGGGCCCTTACCCTCCACCTAATCAGCCTGTGCCTCCCTCAGGGAAATCGGCTCGCTACCTCGGTCCCCAGTCAAGATCATATGCAGCGGTGGTCCGACAACCGACCAACCGCCCAGCACCAAGATACACTCCAAGGGTGCAAGGACAAAATCAAGCTCCACGAGCACCTACCGACCCCAAGTTTGCTAAATTGGTTCGCCAATTGCATACTGTCATAAAAATGGTTCATCACCTTCAAATGTCACGCCCAAACCGGGCAAGTCGGAACCTAAAATGATTGCTCGTATGGTTGACACCCTGTCCTCTATGATTAAGCCTGCATGTCCCACTCCTAACACCATGGACCTGGTAGCAGGCAATGCTAAGAACTGGGGATTTAACACCCTGTTGATCCTACAGGAACACTATACTGAGGGCCTGGAGAATATACTGGCGGACATCGCCAAGGATTTGGTTCCGGATTGGAAGGCGGCATTTGAGGTGGCTACTAAATGGGCCCACAAGAACTTGCCACGCTTGACACAAGGGGTCATTGAGCATGCTGAGGCCTTGATCACTGCCTGCAGAGAGCCAACTGCAGATGTAAATAAAAACCAACAGCAGCAGATGGCTCCTGAAGTGGCAACTAGTGCACAAGCACCAGCACCACAGGCACATGCAACTACCACACAAACACAAACATCACAACCAACACACACCCCGACTACAAGTACAGATCAACAAACAAGGCCACAACAGACACAGGACTCAGTCCAACAAGATAGAGGGGTCACAGATACCATGCAACAGACAACTAGCAGACAGACAGTGGCCACCATGACAGATCGGGTCTCGGATTGGTCACCAGACCCCACTCAAAAGGAACCTCAGGGGGAGGAAATGGGGGTTCAAACAGCTCAACTGATTACCCCTATTGGGGAGGAACCAAGACCACAACGGAGAGGAAGTTCACGCACTCCAGGGTAGTGGCAGAAGACGATTTTGACTTTCAGATTGAGACGGTTCAATCAGGGGACGGGGATTCAAATAGGGAGACACACACAGTACCCCGTCCACAACTTGAGTCTGACACAGGGGAGAGGTATGACAACACCCCAGTCTTGACCCCTATCAGACAGGGACAACAGGACACAATTCAAGTGTCAGCTCAAGTTCACCAACAACCTTCAGCCCAGAGTGTTCCTTCACCAACAGACTGGGATCCTTTCATGGAAGAGGATGATGATGATGCCCTTTTGGACTTGACTTCTACTCCAGAGCCAAAGGCTGTCAAAACCAAAAGACATATTATCACAACCCGGAAACTGGTGGACTGGACCCTGAGCGTTGGAAAAAAGTGGCTCATAATTGGGGATTCTAATTTGTCCAGAATTCCACCATACCGCATTCCGGATTTGCAGATTGACAGTTACCCAGGGGCTAATTTTCGCCACGCCGAGGCGGTGATGTCCAAAGCAATTAGCCACACAGTAGTTGAAAAAGTAGTACTGTCATTTGGACTGAATTGCCGGAACCAGAGAGCAAAGGAAACCGCAGTTAAGCAGATGCAGGCAGCAGTCAGAACTGCAAAGAGGCAATTCCCATATGCTGAAATCTGGATCCCACTCATTAACTATTCAGCAGATCTTCCCATCATGGAACGCAGAACACTACAGATACTTAATGCACACATAAAAAAGAACCTACCATTCATACCACTACTGGAAGACGAAGACTTTGACACGGATCAGGACAACACACATTGGACAAGTGATACAGCACGGGCCATGTTGGAACATTGGGCAGCTTTTTTAAACTTGTCAGCCCTGTGAGCCTCAAAGAGGAAGGGAACAAGGGACCACAGGCCCCGCTGTCCAAAAATGTTATTGTTTTAGCTCCTAATTTGGCTCTTACAGAAGCACAAATTGCACTTTTGAATAGGGGCTTGACCTTTATCCCATCAACAATGACACAAAAGGATAAAAAAGAACAATTGTTGTTGGATATTCAAAGTTATCATAGAAAAATAAAATTAGCAGCATTTTTTAAAAATAGTCCAAGCAGGGAACAACCTAAATTCACACCACCCTCTAATTGGGCCCCGCCACAGGATAAATTGCCCCCTGAAATTGATTTCATTATTAAAAAGGACAATAGGGACCTTAAAAAACATTTTAAATTCATTAGGGAGACACCCAATTTGTCTAAGGAAGAAATGCAGGCAATCAAGGAATTGAGGGACAATAAACATATTGTCATCAAACCTGCGGATAAGGGGAGTGCTGTGGTAATTTTGAGTAGACAGCAATATGTTACGGAGGTCAAACGGCAATTAAGTGATACAATGTATTACACCAAGCTTAAAGAACCAATTTATTTAAAGACAGTACCGATAGTACACAAAATTATACACAGATTGTATAAAGGGAAGTATGTTAACAAAAAACAGGAACTCTACCTTAAGGGAGACTGTGAACCTAGGCCCCGCAGGTTCTACATTCTGCCCAAGATACACAAGGACCCTCAGAAATGGACCGTACCACATCAGATTCCTCCAGGACGACCAATTGTGTCAGACTGTGCTAGTGAAACCTATGGAACGGCTGAATATATTGATTATTTTTTGACCCCCCTTTCAATTAAACACAAATCATACATCAAGGATACATATCATTTCATTAGTATTATTAAAAATCTCAAAATCCCAACAGATTCATTTTTCTTTACGATCGATATTGACAGTCTTTATACCAATATCGATATTGCAGCTGGTTTACAGGCAGTTAAGGAAATATTTAATAAATATCCAGACCACAATAGGCCGGACACTGAATTATTACAATTATTAGAAATTAATTTGACCAAAAATGATTTTGAGTTCAATGGTGAATATTATTTGCAAATAAAGGGGACGGCCATGGGAAAGACATTTGCTCCCGCTTACGCTAATATTTTTATGGCAAAATGGGAAGATGAGGCCCTAACTAAATGCCAAAAGAAACCCTTCCGATATTACCGGTATTTGGATGATATATTTGGAATCTGGACATACTCTCAGGAGGAATTCCAGGAATTCATTCATACATTGAACACCCATGATTCTTCAATCACACTCAAATATGTACAGGATTTACAGTCAATTAATTTTCTGGATACAACAGTTTATAAAGGAACAGCATTTCTCCGACAAAACACATTGGACATCAAGGTTTATTTTAAAGAAACGGACACACACTCTTTATTGTTCAAAACCAGTTTTCATCCAAAACATACATATAGAGGTTTAATTAAGTCGCAGCTCATCCGATTCAAAAGGATTTGCACTCAGGAAAATGATTTCAGGGAAGCGGTTAAAATCCTCTTTGGGACACTCAGGAAAAGAGGCTACTCGAGGACCTTTTTGAGACAATGTCTCAAGACATTCCATATCCGAAGCCAAGAGGGACGGAAAAATATCATTCCTTTGATTACCAATTTTTCCACAATAAACACCATAATTAACAATAAAATCAGGACCAATTTTAAGTCCATTATTGAAAATCAGGGGGTAATACCCAATCATGAGATCATATTGGCCTACAGAAGAAATAAAATTTAAGGGATTTGTTAGTGAAGGCTAAATTAACGTCCTTGTATCAACCAAAAATCAATGTCTTAACGAGACAATTTTGTCAATTAAGATTTATTCAGAATCGAATTACAAAAACAATTTTCAAAATCAAACAAACATTTAATACCCAGACCTCAAACTGTGTTTATGTTATTTTTTGTTTGAAATGTGGTATCCAATATGTAGGAGAAACCAAAATTCATTATCCATCAGGATGATGCAACATAGGTACATTATCAAAAATAAAAAAGATACCTATACCCCTTTCGTTAGACATTTCATTTGGCATGGCTTGCTCTCGGTGATGGTGGCAGGACTTCAAAGTAACTCTTCCTGGTCAGACCTGGAAAGAAAAAAAGTGGAAAGACAATGGATATATTTATTAGATACTAAAGATCCCAACGGTCTTAATATGAAGTACAATTAATTAATTGTTTTAATTTTGGTCCTGCGGATCTAGGTTGGAGTGATTAAATGAGTGAATGACATTACTGGGGAAATAATTTAATTAGAGTTCTAAACCCATTAATTGGTTAACCTCTATTTTATTCACATTTGATTATTTGGATGTATAATCCTAGCTAATATTATGTTTAATTTCAACCTTATTTTTAGCCTAAACATAACCTTAATTAATTGGTGCCTAAACCTAACCATAATTTTTATCCTAAACTTAACCATTACTAATCTAGTGCCTAAACCTAATCTTAACTAATTGGATGCCTAAACCTAACCATAGTTGATCCTAAACTTAACCATTACTAATTTGGTGCCTAAACCTAATCTTAATTAATTGGATGCCTAAACCTAATCTTAATTAATTGGATGCCTAAACCTAATCATGCCTAAACCTAACCCCAGTTACCTCTATGATTTTACTAACCCTAATCCTATGATTTACCCTAACCCCAACCATTAGACTCTTATGCCTAACCCTAAAGATTAAAATGATTTCAGAATTACTATTATATTAATTTTATATAAATATATACATATTTATAAATATATTATTAGATATATTAATGAATTAATAGATAAAAATAAATAACATTTCATAAATATAATAAATATATATGGATTATATAATTCATTTCTTTAGGGTAAGGTATATTATTAAAAAAACAAGTTTAAAACTAATTTAGTTTGGTACTTAGAGGGTTAATCACAAAAGTTAAACAGAAAAGTTAAACAGAAACTTTAAAACTAAAAGGAAAAAAGAAAAGAGGAGAGGTTATAAATAGAGGGAACACAGCTCTCGCACTCACTTTCACTCCAACCACTGATCAGCACACACACTCACTCACACAGACAGCAAGCCACACAGAGTTTTTTGCGTGCACAGGCCTGAGGAAGACCTCTAACAGGTCGAAACGTCGCCCTCTGCACGCATCATTTTTGTTTTCAATAAATATATAAATAAATAATTTCATTTTTTTTTTTTTATTTTTTGACTTTAAGTTAAAACCTTTATTAAAAAAACAATAAAAACACTATAAAAAAATATTTGTTATTTCATTTGGATTTTGGTTAAAAAATATATAAAAACAATTAAAAAAACACAAACAGGATCCACTACACTCAATATGAGTGAGTGGATCACTGTGCGATACGGCAAGAGACGCCGTCAAAACACCTGGGACCAGAGGGAGGGGGCCAACTGGGGAAGGACCGCGCACCACCTGTCCCCTTCAGGGGTCGGGGCCCTTACCCTCCACCTAACCCCCTAACCCTAACCCTAACCCCTAACCCTAACCCTAACCCTAACCCTTCATCCCTATACCTAACCCTAACCCTAACCCCTAACCCTAACCCTAACCCTAACCTTACCTAACCCTAACCCCCCTAACCCTATGTGAGGTGCATTGGTGTTTGAGTGGTAGAATTCTAACAGGCATCACACTGTAATGACAGGAAGACACTGCAGGAACTCGGCCCTGAGTATAGATAGAAATAGTACAGCTGTCCTCTGGTTATGAGCCCTGCCCTAAGGCTGAGCTAGCTAAGGCTATAGGCCTAATTTTTTGAACCGCCACCACCTCCGGGTGGTGGCCAGAGGGGCCACCGGCACCCTCATTGAGGTGCGTGCACTTGCCAGGCCAGGGCTTCGCCCTGTCCTGGTTCATTCCCCTAAACCTAACTATTTCCATTTACCTGATTTACAGCTGGACCTGCTGCTTTTACTAAACTTAACCACTCCCTTCTTCTTGCTGGATTATCTGCTGCTTGCTGGACATTTTTCAGCCAAGTACATATATGGGTCTGGAAAAATCGACTTTTTTTATAGGTACCTATCGACTCCAAATGGTCTGAAACGTGCTCCTAAATAGGTCCCACAACCCATCTTTGGCCTATGGCACTTAGTCGTTTTTCCACCAAATACATGTATGGGGTCAAAAAAATCGACTTTTTTTATAGGTACCTATCGACTCCAAATGGTCTGAAACGTGCTCCTAAATAGGTCCCACAAACCATCCTGACCCCGTGGCACTTAGTACATTTTTCGCATTTTATCGCACCAATGTATTTCCTATGGGAAAACATTGACGGTAAATATCGCGAGAACCGTACGTCCTAGAGACTTCCAAATGGTGTCTACCCCCCCATTTTCGGCTACGGGGAACACGTAGACACCAAGATTATGTCTGTGCGACCTTCCGGTCCCGAGATATGGCCATTTTTGAAATGGGGCGAAATGGGGCAAATGGGTTTTTTTGGCCATAACTCCGCCCCCTTACGTCGTAGGAGGACGAACCGGATATCAATCGACGCGTCTCGACGAGACGAAGTTCCACGGGGTCAATGGATTTTTTCTAAAATGCTCCTATCAAAAGTTATTCAAAAAAAACTGATTTTTGCCCCATTTCGAGTGGTTTTCATCCCTATACCTAACCCTAACCCTAACCCTAACCCTAACCCCTCGAGTGGTTTTCATCCCTATACCTAACCCTAACCCTAACCCTAACCCCCTAACCCTAACCCTAACCCCTAACCCTAACCCTAACCCTAACCCTTCATCCCTATACCTAACCCTAACCCTAACCCCTAACCCCTAACCCTAACCTAACCCTTACCTAACCCTAACCCCCCTAACCCTATGTGAGGTGCATTGGTGTTTGAGTGGTAGAATTCTAACAGGCATCACACTGTAATGACAGGAAGACACTGCAGGAACTCGGCCCTGAGTATAGATAGAAATAGTACAGCTGTCCTCTGGTTATGAGCCCTGCCCTAAGGCTGAGCTAGCTAAGGCTATAGGCCTAATTTTTTGAACCGCCACCACCTCCGGGTGGTGGCCAGAGGGGGCCACCGGCACCCTCATTGAGGTGCGTGCACTTGCCAGGCCAGGGCTTCGCCCTGTCCTGGTTCATTCCCCTAAACCTAACTATTTCCATTTACCTGATTTACAGCTGGACCTGCTGCTTTTACTAAACTTAACCACTCCCTTCTTCTTGCTGGATTATCTGCTGCTTGCTGGACATTTTTCAGCCAAGTACATATATGGGTCTGGAAAAATCGACTTTTTTTATAGGTACCTATCGACTCCAAATGGTCTGAAACGTGCTCCTAAATAGGTCCCCACAACCATCTTTGGCCTATGGCACTTAGTCGTTTTTTCCACCAAATACATGTATGGGGTCAGAAAAAAATCGACTTTTTTATAGGTACCTATCGACTCCAAATGGTCTGAAACGTGCTCCTAAATAGGTCCCACAAACCATCCTGACCCCGTGGCACTTAGTACATTTTTCGCATTTTATCGCACCAATGTATTTCCTATGGGAAAACATTGACGGTAAATATCGCGAGAACCGTACGTCCTAGAGACTTCCAAATGGTGTCTACCCCCCCATTTTCGGCTACGGGGAACACGTAGACACCAAGATTATGTCTGTGCGACCTTCCGGTCCCGAGATATGGCCATTTTTGAAATGGGGCGAAATGGGGCAAATGGGTTTTTTGGCCATAACTCCGCCCCCTTACGTCGTAGGAGGACGAACCGGATATCAATCGACGCGTCTCGACGAGACGAAGTTCCACGGGGTCAATGGATTTTTTCTAAAATGCTCCTATCAAAAGTTATTCAAAAAAAACTGATTTTTTGCCCCATTTCGAGTGTTTTCATCCCTATACCTAACCCTAACCCTAACC
>JAFELL010002220.1:0-2500 GCA_019059645.1 Caranx melampygus | reverse complement strand
GAGCTGTGCCCGTGGTGCAGTTTCTGAGCTGAAATGAGTAGAATGGTCAAATGCTGGCTATTCTGGGCCAAAAGCAGGCAGCTGGCACGCTGTCCTGTGTTTATGTCACTTTCAGCTCCTCTCGGCGAGAGACGCATGTTTTGACAAATACAGTGAAAATGAAGCAAAGCTGTGCCCGTGGTGCAGTTTCTGAGCTGAAATGAGTAGAATGGTCAAATGCTGGCTATTCTGGGCCAAAAGCAGGCAGCTGGCACGCTGTCCTGTGTTTATGTCACTTTTCAGCTCCTCTCGGCGAGAGACGCAGGTTTTGACAAATACAGTGAAAATGAAGCAGAGCTGTGCCCATGGTGCAGTTTCTGAGCTGAAATGAGTAGAATGCTCAATTGCTGGCTATTCTGGGCCAAAAGCAGGCAGCTCGCACGCTGTGCTGTGTTTATGTCACTTTTCAGCTCATCTCGCCGAGAGACGCACGTTTGGTGAAATGCGCTGGGAATGAAGCAGAGCTGTGCCCATGGTGCAGTTTCTGAGCTGAAATGAGTAGAATGGTCAAATGCTGGCTATTCTGGGCCAAAAGCAGGCAGCTGGCACGCTGTGCTGTGTTTATGTCACTTTTCAGCTCCTCTCGCCGAGAGACGCATGTTTTGACAAATACAGTGAAAATGAAGCAAAGCTGTGCCCGTGGTGCAGTTTCTGAGCTGAAATGAGTAGAATGGTCAAATGCTGGCTATTCTGGGCCAAAAGCAGGCAGCTGGCACGCTGTCCTGTGTTTATGTCACTTTTCAGCTCCTCTCGGCGAGAGACGCATGTTTTGACAAATACAGTGAAAATGAAGCAAAGCTGTGCCGTGGTGCAGTTTCTGAGCTGAATGAGTAGAATGGTCAAATGCTGGCTATTCTGGGCCAAAAGCAGGCAGCTGGCACGCTGTCCTGTGTTTATGTCACTTTCAGCTCCTCTCGGCGAGAGACGCATGTTTGACAAATACAGTGAAATGAAGCAGAGCTGTGCCCATGGTGCTTTCTGAGCTGAAATGAGTAGAATGCTCAATTGCTGCTATTCTGGCCAAAAGCAGGCAGCTCGCACGCTGTGCTGTGTTTATGTCACTTTCAGCTCCTCTCGGCGAGAGACGCAGGTTTTGACAAATACAGTGAAAATGAAGCAGAGCTGTGCCCGTGGTGCAGTTTCTGAGCTGAAATGAGTAGAATGGTCAAATGCTGGCTATTCTGGGCCAAAAGCAGGCAGCTGGCACGCTGTCCTGTGTTTATTCACTTTTCAGCTCCTCTCGGCGAGAGACGCAGGTTTTGACAAATACAGTGAAAATGAGCAGAGCTGTGCCATGGTGCAGTTTCTGAGCTGAAATGAGTAGAATGCTCAATTGCTGGCTATTCTGGGCCAAAAGCAGGCAGCTCGCCACGCTGTGCTGTGTTTATGTCACTTTTCAGCTCATCTCGCCGAGAGACGCACGTTTGGTGAAATGCGCTGGGAATGAAGCAGAGCTGTGCCATGGTGCAGTTTCTGAGCTGAAATGAGTAGAATGGTCAAATGCTGGCTATTCTGGGCCAAAAGCAGGCAGCTGGCACGCTGTGCTGTGTTTATGTCACTTTTCAGCTCCTCTTGCCGAGAGACGCATGTTTTGACAAATACAGTGAAAATGAAGCAAAGCTGTGCCCGTGGTGCAGTTTCTGAGCTGAAATGAGTAGAATGGTCAATGCTGGCTATTCTGGCCAAAAGCAGGCAGCTGCACGCTGTCCTGTGTTTATGTCACTTTTCAGCTCCTCTCGGCGAGAGACGCAGGTTTTGACAAATACAGTGAAAATGAAGCAGAGCTGTGCCCATGGTGCAGTTTCTGAGCTGAAATGAGTAGAATGCTCAATTGCTGGCTATTCTGGGCCAAAAGCAGGCAGCTCGCACGCTGTGCTGTGTTTATGTCACTTTTCAGCTCCTCTCGCGAGAGACGCAGGTTTTGACAAATACAGTGAAAATGAAGCAGAGCTGTGCCCATGGTGCAGTTTCTGAGCTGAAATGAGTAGAATGGTCAAATGCTGGCTATTCTGGGCCAAAAGCAGGCAGCTGGCACGCTGTCCTGTGTTTATGTCACTTTTCAGCTCCTCTCGGCGAGAGACGCATGTTTTGACAAATACAGTGAAAATGAAGCAAGCTGTGCCCGTGGTGCAGTTTCTGAGCTGAAATGAGTAGAATGTCAAATGCTGGCTATTCTGGGCCAAAAGCAGGCAGCTGGCACGCTGTCCTGTGTTTATGTCACTTTTCAGCTCCTCTCGGCGAGAGACGCATGTTTGACAAATACAGTGAAAATGAAGCAAGCTGTGCCCGTGGTGCAGTTTCTCTGAGCTGAAATGAGTAGAATGGTCAAATGCTGGCTATTCTGGCCAAAAGCAGGCAGCTGGCACGCTTTCCTGTGTTTATGTCACTTTTCATCCTCCTCTCGTCGAGAAGACGCAGTTTTGACAAATACTTGAAAATGAAGCAGAGCTGTGCCATGGTG